>JAVIWB010005927.1:0-84332 GCA_031893035.1 Dermolepida albohirtum | reverse complement strand
AATCAGTAGTCTCATCTACAGTAATCCACACATTTTTATTATGCAATTCTCTTCTTGCTATATTTTCAAGCCTCTCTTAATTTATATTTTGGCAGATATTTATTCCAGAACACTTGAAAAGGGCGTTTGCTGATTAAACGAAGCGGCAAATTACATGCAGTCAACATAAATAAAAAATCATAAAGGAATGTTGCATAAGGTATTTCATTTCTTTTGTTCAGTTTATGTATTGCACTGTTCACATGTTTTTTACAATTGTCTTTCTTCCGTATTATAAGTCGCTTATTACAAACCAAACACAATACTGCACATCCATCATACTTTAAATCGGGAAATTCTGCTATGTATTTTCTAACCGACGTAGCAAACGGCACAGACTTTTGCGACATGTTTGTGTGAAGTTATTATAAACACTAACCGTGAACCGTATTGTATTTGATGTGAATGATCTCATTCACTGCGCACCAATTGCCCGTTCTACCGTACCGCCTATGGTATTGCCACTTTCGTCGCCGCTCTAGTTATGAGTTATTGTCACGTGATTGTCGTACGACTTAATATCTTTGGCTGTCACCATACACTTAAACTGGAAAGGAAACTATGAAAAATCTTTGCCGCTAGCAGGCCATCATATTCGATTTAGAAATACCCGGCATAATAAAACTTACCACTGCTATCGATCGGCTATAAAATTAAAAGCAAACTGTCATTTATGCCGGTGGTGGAGCAAGTTATAAGGTCCTTATAATATTTATTAAAAATTACGGTTATTAAATTTATTTGTCCTTATAGAGAAGGTGTATTATGGTTGGAGGAAAACGGAGGTACATTTCTAATAGCAAAAACGAAACTCAGTGCAAATTGCAAAACACAAATGTAACTATGGCATTTCAAGAAGCAGGACGTTTGTATATGTGATAATATGAAGCCATAATTAGAAAATATCCATCAAGCAAATTATACTTCGCAAAGGAAAATCTGTAACAAGACTGGACGAATATAATCTTCTGTAGAGAAAAGATTTTTTATATGACAGAATTTTCACAAAAGTCTATGAAATAGAGAAGATGCGTCGCACGGTGGCTGACATATTCTTCGGAGTAGACAATAGACTCCATGACTGTTCAGATACGTATGAATGCGGTGGAATATGTTTATATACTTGAAGATGTCCAGTGTGCGAATACTTTATCCTACACCTGCAAAGATTACGCTTATGGAGAATAATTCGGTACATATCTGTACTGACCTGGTTTTTCAATTAATAGCTTCTATGCTTCAAAGATTACAGGATGTGATAGATGATGATGGTTACTGGATTAAATATTAATTTACATTTTAGAAACCTTTCTTTAGAATTCAATGTTTGTTACAGAGCCGTATATGTAAATAACAAATAAATTTAAAAAGAAACGTCTTTGTTACATGTACTAAATTCTAGAAATATAAATATAATATATAGGTATATGTAAATACATACACTTATGCTCCTTTTTGCAGAATTTACATTTTATCCAAATGAACTACAAATACATGCAATACCTTTTACGCGTAACTAATCCTCTTAATAATTTTCCTTGTCGGAACATATAGTCATATGTATCCCACACAAATGTTTGGCGCCGATAGAAAAAAGAAAGTTTTAAGCTTACTGTATTTGTATATATATGTAATATTGTTTATGTAAATAGACCGAAATAAGCTTATAATTAAACAAATTAGAGTTAAACAATTTATGTTTGAATATGCATTAAGAATTCTGTAGAACGTATATAGCTTGAATTGTGGAAGATTATATTTATCTCGAAGCTTTGAAAAGAATCTTTATTGTTTTAAATATTTTTTTATGTAAAGAGCAGACAGCGTTGTCTAAGTATACAATAACATTTGCGTAGATCAGATCTTTCGCGATATTCAAGTATAACCTAGTGGAAACTTGGGAACAATAAAGGAAAATCGTTGAACAGGAAAAGAAGTTCAATGGACCATTTTTGTTTTGTTTGATGGTGTTTAAAACTGTTCTAAGAGATCATCGCGCTTTTCTTATTGTTTGTATACGAATACTTTTTTCTTATTCCTGTTCTTGCAATGCGGAGAAGAAATTATAATGGAGTATAATGGAAATTCTAAATGGACTTTCCTTTTCTTAACGAAATATGCGAAAAATAATCTTTTAAAAAAAGTTTTAAAATTTACTTTAAATTAAGTTGCGCAGAGGGAAAGAATCATAATTATCGAGAAGCATTATTCATTCAGTAGGAAAGGTCTTTATCGGTTTTTGAATGAATTTCGAAATTAAGCATTGATAAATTAAAATATTTAATAATAATACTAACAATAATATTTTTTATTAGCAAAGTGTTAATTTACATATTAATTTTTGTGAAAGTATATGCAATGTAATTAATAAACAAATTACATTAAAAAATTAAAGTAATCCATATATTATAATAATAAGTTAAACTGAGGAGAAATTATGAAAAAAAATTAGCTCGTATGACTAAATTACAAAATGTGCATTTTTGGCGTTCATCGTTGTTTGGCACAACGTTACTTTTTCAGTATGTTAGTTCGAGCCTTCAGAATATGAATGATGAAGTGGGCATCTATATCATTATTTCTACTTCTTCTCGACAAATGATTGATAAAAATTCTGTTGTAATAATCTATCCATAAATAGTTTGCATATTTATACGATGTTAGGAGTTCAAGAATTTTATAATAGCATAAGCATATTGTCGAGATCTTGGTGATATGTTATACGTTAGTACTTACTTCTTTGGTAGCCGCTCAAGGAACACCTCTTACGAGTGGCTAAAAAGTCTTACCATATCGATATATATGGATCAGAGATGATTCGTAGTCTCTAAGCCTTGATAAAATTTAGCACGCTTAAGTTCGTTTAAATAAGTACCTACAGAAGTTTTAATATCGTCGTTTGGTAGCTATTTCTGAGAAGAAAAGTGCTAAGGCGGGAGCGATACGAAATCAAAGCCCAATTCGTTAATTTTTGCAATATTTATGTGAAATGTTTGGAGGGGGAGGGCTCTTTTCAAGATGTTTCTTATTAATTTCTTGTTTTAGTCAATCCATAAGACTTGCGTAACATACGTCTGTGGTGGTTTGTTTTTTTTTTGGAAGTTAATCAACAATGTTAACGTTGACTGTGGGGATGATATAGAAACCAACGACTAGCACAAAATTTGTTAAGACTCACAAAGTTTGTCGAAGAATTGACGATTATAATTTCTAAATTTGATGCTAGGATTTGTTTTTATATCAGTTTGCTGTTTTTTCAATTTAAGACTTCATTATAAAAAAATAATAAATAAATAATTTCATTTTTTAGTTTTAGTAATAAAATATTACCTCTATAGATTCATAGTTTATTTGATAAACCTATTTACTAACAGACAAAATATAGAAGAGAAGCAAAGGGGAAGCACAGAGACAGACATTTCATGTCATGGGGTCCATCGTGATGACTAACGTAAGGTAAAACATACAAGGTCGCTGAAAAAAGGTAACCAATAGGAAGAAAACAAAAGGAAAGGAATCTAATTTTAAACTTAAAGTGTAATTAGAGACGTAGTTCACTTCAGACTAAGAGTTTAATTGAAATACCATTAATTCTCTTTTTATCCAAGACTAATAAACAATTGGTATTAATGTTCGATATTTTAATTTCCATAATTAATTTAATAATTTAATATATGACAATTGTTTCAATACGCAGTGGCTTCTTCAGATATTTAAATTAAACTTAATTTTAACGTAGCAAAATTGAGAAAGGCGCGTTCTTCTGGGCTACTAAACTCTTAATTATCCAAATGAATTTAATAACGATGATTTGTATAATTATTTGATTTTTTAAGTTTATTAGTTTCTAAACATTATAATAAGTTTAGTCTATGTCCTTTGGTTTTCTATATGCATTACTGTACATTAAAAATTTGATCTATGGTTATTATTAATTGAATAATTAGCCAAAGGAGAATGGGTTTGTTTATTCGTGTATGGGGTGCTGTGTTCTAGTATACGTTTGCCAAAAATTCTACCTACATATTTGAGCAATATAAACACTTGGACATGTGCTAGATGTGCTAGATATTATTGTGGATTTGGCGCTTGTTATTTTCGATGCGTTTTACGAATGAATTTTTACTTAGAATTGTTACGTGTACATTTTGTTTTTCAAGAAATTTTGTAAATTTACTACTCATTGTAAGTAATTACCTTGTATTTATTGACAATATCCGTTTTTGTTTTTGAGGAAGCCAATGACATAGCCTTATCATATAATTTTTAACTAGAACATTATTTGTTATTTGAGGATTATAATTATTATTACTTGCAATCTGGCTTATAAATATAATATTTTATATCGAAATTAATTTTTGACATAGATATCTTAATCGACCTATAAATTACACTGTTATATGCTGCTAATTTGTGTTGTAGGGTGTGTTGAATTGTTGTGTATAGTTGTATCGATATATGATTCTTTACCGGAATTTGGCAATTCAAATTTTAGCGAAACTTGCGATACTCTATGTATTTACTAATTTAGTCATGAATTTTCATCAAGTAAATAAACATTTACTTGGTAAGCGATTTCAGGGTTTACATAAAACAAGTTGTGAAGCAGTGTATAAAAAATATCCCAATAAGTTCTTTTGAAAATTTGGCTCATACGGCTCAGGAAAATATAATTTACAGAACTTGGAAAATTTTCGTCTCATAATTTTGCCAAATTGATGGCAATATACATTAATCTCTCTACTATTCTTTTCTTTACTAAGTACGGAGTTGTCTTCTTTCCATCCAATATCTATATACTTTCATGTTCTTACTCGAGCTTCAACTACGTATTGTGTTACTTTATTATTTAGTTGAATATTCAACTAAATAATAATAAATAAATATTGCCGTTCTTCTAGTTTTTGACTTGTTTCTCGCAATTATAATTTTTTTAAATTAATTATTTCTGTATTTATTTATCTGTTTATGTATAATAATATCGTATGTTTACTAACAAGCGGGTCATAGGCGATAAAATATTCATTTGGTCGACTGTAAGTCACTTCGTTTCGCCTATAGCAACCGCCTCGAGCATTAGCCATAGGGCAATTGTTTGATAATAACAAGAGGAGAGGAATAGGGATTTATGTATACGTCCTTATTGCACAGAACTTACTAAGTGTTAGCGCCGGTAACTAATATTCATTATCAATATAACAATTTAATACTCAAACATTGCAGCAAATACTTCGTACAAATATTATGAAATCAGGTACCAACAACACAAGTTTGGGTAGTAAGGGGCAGTTCGTTCGAGGGATACGGCTTACCGGTCCTATATCTTTGTAAAGATGGAGTTCAGTGAGATGGTTCAATTTAGATCACGCATATTGATCTGCTAATTTATGTATAGATGATAAAACAACATTTAGCACTTTAATATTTATTCGGTTACTATTTTTACAAAATATTCTGTGTTTTGATAATAAACTATATGTACCTATAAAATTCTGCGTTTTTATATGCACGATATTTTTTTTAGTATGTATATTAAACACACTCGCATGGTTGATATCTACATCATGGGCTATTTAACGTAATGATAGTGTCGGTTGAAATTTCGTTAATGTGCATACACGTATTTCTAATTCATTTATGTTTTATTTAACTCAATACTTTCTGGCAAACCACTGTTTTCTTGAGGTGGTAAAACTACATTTCTGCATCAGACATTATTATTTTGATTTGGTAATGAGAAACCAAGTTTTTTTAAATGTTTCTACAGTACGCTGAATTATACTGATACTGGGAATAAGCCTACCAGGAAAAGTTTCTACAAATAAGCTACGAATATTTCGAGCAGAATAAAATAATTTTGCAATTTGAACGCGTTCTTCGAACATGAAGTAATTCGCTATCATCAATGTCGACTATACCTTTACGAAAACCAAAGTGTACTGAATGGTAGTTTACTATCTAATGCTCTAGGTGCTACTGATGTAGTAGAGTAAGCGCAGTTTTTGGATTAACAGTCGAACAAGCGAAATTTATCACCCATGACCCGCACGTTACCTAAAAACTTGTACATGTGTCCTATATTTTCGTTTCTCGGTTTATTTGTTTTTATATTTGTGTATTACTCTTAACATTTCCGAATTTTCCAATAGCCCTTATGACATATTTGTACCGATCTTGTATTGGTTGCATATAGCATTATGTAATGCGCTTGAAATGAAAACAGATCAGAATATATACTTTGGTCCTAGTTTTCATTTGATGGCAATTTTCTTAGGGAAACTAACCAACCTATCTAACATTTAACTTGATCTTTTGTTACTTGATAATATGACTTCTAGATAATCTGTTTGTATTGTTTACGGCTCTGTTGGTTTATTTTCAACAATTAATTTGTAACAAATTCTTTTGATATCAATGTTGATTTTGAACATTCAGTTGGGATTGCTGTATTGTAGTGCAGGGATGTTTTTAAGTCCTTGTAAGTTAATTATTTTCCTCTTCTGTGTTGATCTTAAACTTCTTGAAATATTTGTTTTGTCCAAAATGTTACTACTGACGTTGCCGATTTACATTAGGAATCGAATCCCGATTTGTAAAACGAAAGCATTTGTAGATGGCTTATGATAATACGCTGATCATATTCACTTACTATATCGTCAATAGAATTTGAATGTCATCTGACGGCTAATCTGTAATATATAGTACTATGCAAGAGAAAGAAGCACCTTCTTGAATTTTACAAGAAACTATTATAAAAGGATAAATAATAATCTTGCACAAGTTGAAATTTTTTTTAATGTATAAAAACTAACACATATCGATATTTAAACATAAATAACTTAAATTTTCAATATTTTGTATGATCACCTTTATTTTTTATGGTATCCTACATTCTTCTTGGTAGGCTTTCGATTAATGAATTAATGAAATTTTCAGGAATATTGTACCACTCTTTCTGTATTATGTTCCACAGTTCATTTTTGTTCTTTATTAAGATAGTCTCACACATGTTCAATAATATTTAAGTCAGGACTTTGAGGTGCCTATATCATAGTCTGCAAAACCCTATTTGCTTACTGCTGTGTTAAATAAGTTTTCACAAATTTTGAGGTATGTTTGCAATCATTATCTTGCTGTAGAATGATTATTGCTAATAAATTGCTGCCCTGATGGTATGGCATGTTCTTCTAATAGTGTTCTGTATTTCTCACCAGTTAATTCACCCTATATTTTTACAATTTCATCAACACCTGCTGCGGAAATACAACCCCAAACTTGGATATTGCCTGCTCCATGCTTTATGGTAGTGTATAAACATGGTTCCAATAACGATTCACCAGGGTGTCGTCTAAAGTACTGATGTCTGTTCGTTCCAAATAATTGTTATTTATATTCGTCAGTCCATAGTACTTGTCATCACTCATTATATCACCAAATTTCGTGGTCTCTGGCATATTT
Source organism: Dermolepida albohirtum (assembly GCA_031893035.1). Lineage (NCBI taxonomy): Eukaryota > Metazoa > Arthropoda > Insecta > Coleoptera > Scarabaeidae > Dermolepida > Dermolepida albohirtum. Next base: position 76,835 of record JAVIWB010005927.1, on the reverse strand, counting down.
TAATCGTTTCCCTCTATTATCTCCTCGCAGTAAGGGTTTTTTTCACGGCCACGTATCCCCTCAAGCCTGATCTGAGCAAGTATTGCCTTACTATTGAAGCATGTACCGAAGTACATGATGTTCGTGCATGATCTTGAGCTAGTTCTGCGCTAAATTTCTTACGATTTCTTAAGGAGCTAACTTTTAAAAACTGTGCATAAGCTTTACTGAGCTTTTTTTGACGTCCACTCTTTGGTCTATCACTTACACTGCCGGTTTCAGTCATTCTTTTTATTGGTTGTTGCACGGTGTACCGGGAACATTTCACTATCTTTGATATTTTCACTTGACTATAACCCTCTTGGTGTAAAATAATAATTTTATTTCTGTCTAGTAATGCTATTCTAGGCATTTTCTATCTACTATAACAATTTACAGCGCACAATTTTTCTTAAAATGAAAATTTCACTCGGAACCGCGTTTTTTAAGAATCTAAATAAGTTCTATTTTGGAACCGCTCCGTATCATTTCTGCCACTGAATTAAAAACAAAATCTTATAGATAAATAACCCAATAATTATTAGTAATAACGTTTTAGTAAATAAGTTTTGGAAAATATTGTCAGGTGCTTCTTTCTTTTGCACAGTACTGTATATTTAATTTACTTAATTTATCGACTAGTTATCCGGCACAGTTATTTCGTTTTCCTTCAGTGTCTGGAGTACCTTAATATATTCCATTTCTATTCTGTATATGGTTGATCCATTATTTTTTTTTTAATAATTTCTGACTATATACCACCACCGTTATACTCTCCATATTTGGTGCCATAACCTTAATAAATCTATGTTCATTTATAAAATTCTGTATTTGTTTCATATTTGATTATTGTTTTCGTCGACTCTAATACTAAAAGAACATAAGACTTAATAAGTCTTACTGAATAATACTTGTTTCGAAATTTACTAGTTCTCTTATTCTTTTATGATATTTTGTTTTCCTTTCCCTGCAGATATTTTCAATTATTTCGTTTAAATCTATATTTCTATTGTAGACGATATGCATACATAATATGTTCGTCTCCTACTTTTTCTACATTTTTTCTATTGAAAATATAGATACAATTCTAAAAGAAATTGCAAAAGAAATGTGAACATATTTATCAATTTTGTAGGTGATTATATTGATTTAATGTATGATATATTATTAAATTAATTAGATTGAAAGATGTTATCTTATATTTGTTATCTATATTTAAAAAATAATAGTAACTGTTCTTTATTAATTGATACGCAGTGTATTCTATGCATTAAACTGAACTATAGCGCTCTCCACAAAGTAAATTTTCTGTCCGTGTACTTCTTTCAAAATATTTTCTAGCGTAACAGTGGTGTAAGTATTCGTAAGTATATTGACGTCAAGAGAGTTTTAAATTGGAGCTTACCTCGTCTTTGCCTTTCATAACACACATCTTGACGTCTTGATCGTTGGAATACCATTGCAGTTTCTGTTGTTCGGATAAATCGGTTAGACTCAAATTGTAGACAAGATTCCTGAAAGTAAACAAAAAGTCTTTTAGTAAGGTAAATATGTATCTGAAACTTACTTCTACATTTTTTGTTTCAAAGACATTTGTTAATAAACGAATAAATAAATGAAAGTAAATCGGAATCGATAGTATGGAAATGTACTAGTAAAAGAAACGATATATGCATATAGTTACCGCCCGATGAAATTGGTTTATTCTAATTTTTTTGTAGTAGCTGATTCGTAATCTTGTTGGAAATTACAATTATGGAAAGCATTTTAAGTAAACGTGGTCACAAACTTTTAGTTCTAGAAAGATATAAATATTATCGTTACAGTAATACGCAAAGTGGTGTAAAGTGGTGGTGTGTAAATAAGAAATGTTTAGCTAAACTTTATATGGATAATAGTCACAAAGTTATTTTGCAAAAAGACGGCATTCATAATCACGTAGAAGAAAGAAAATCTACTACGTCAAGTTGTATTGAATAGTGTTAAAAGAAAGGTCGTGGTCGATTTTTGCGAGAAGCTGTCTAAAGTAATTCACCAGGAATTAAAATCTCATCAAACAGCAAGTGGTAGTTAAACGATAGAAGATATGTATAATGTTTGGAAATGCATGTAGCAAGCACGTCGTTCTACACCGCTGCTATTACCCAGAAACAAAAGTGAAGTACAGAACGTATTAAATTCGTTAAATTTCAAAAGCACCAAAGACGATTTTTTAATAGTTAATGACAATGTTAAAAATGTTGTTTTTTCTAGCTTCACAAACATGTCACTATTGTGCAAATGTGTTACCAATATACATTGACGAAACATTTAATTACTGTGCTAAATATACATATATCCTTGGTTTTTTGTCTGCTGCCTGATAAGCAGCAAAAAATTTATTTCTGGACTTTCGAAAAAGTGACCCGCAAGTGCACTAAAGTTGGTTTAAAATTCTGTCCATCAGAGCTAGTAGCTAACTTTGAAGAAGCAATATATTTAGCTGCACGACATATGTGGCCCGTAATTAAAATAATTGGATGTAGGTTCCATCTAAGGCCATTGTGGTGGCGAAAAATACAGAACTTGGGCTTGTTTTCGGCACATAATAATAGTAACTGTTCTTAATCTTCAGAAATAGGAAACTGGTTGAATTGGATATTTAGGCTACAATAACTAAATCTGCAAGAAGATTCCGACTGTTTGGTTTTCGATCCTTATGCTGTGAAACCAGATTGTTTAAAGCTTAGTCAGTTCGCGGACTATTTGGCATTAAACATATGTGAGTGAGACTGCTCTATTTCTGCCAAAAAATTGGACCGTTAGCACAGCTGCTTCCAAAAGAACAACAAATGCGAATCACCTCATGCGAAATTGAATGTAAATTTTTATAATCCGCATTCAAATATATACAAGTTTGTTAATGTTCTAAAAAACGTGCAGATAGATACTTACATTAAAATAAATAGATCAATTTACCTGCCAAAATAAATAATAAACGTCACAAACAACGATTAGGGTATTTGAGTAATTTAATAGCTAGATATCTGAGCGGTGGACTATATAAACGCGTTTCTAATTATTACAGAAAACGAAGTGAAAAATATTTTATTTACCTTCATTTTCCTATATACTTTATGTGTACACACACACATACATATATAGATATATGTATATATATATGTATATATATATATATATATATATATATATATATATAAATTAGCTAAAAGTGTTTTGGTCGACCGTTATAAGATAATCCAAATCAATGAAATTCGTCGGGTATTCGGTCAACTGTTAAAAAAATTAAAAAATTAAAAAACAATCATTTGTTTTATCCTCTATATTTCGCTATAAATTTATAGCTTCCTCAGGAGTTCTAAAAAACAATAATATGTACAATATTTTAATCATGCTCACAATTATTAGCTTTTTATTACAAAACTAGATTAATTTAAAAAATTCTTTAAAAACATTAAAATGTGGTTTATCATACTAAATACTAATAAATAAAGTTATAAACTATTGTACTAGCGTCAGTGGTAAGTAAAGATCAGAGCATGTTACACAAATAATTTACATTTGAAACTAAATCATTTTACGTGTGAAATCCTAAAAAAGGGGGAACCTTTTTTTCTTTTTTTCTCCAAAAAATGTTTTTTAGAACTCCTGAGGAAGCTATAAATTTATAGCGAAATATAGAGGATAAAACAAATGATTGTTTTTTAATTTTTTAATTTTCTTAACAGTTGACCGAATACCCGATAATTTCATTGATTTGGATTATATATATATATATATATATATATATATATATATATATATATATAAATACATATACATATTGCATGTTCTAATATTTAATGAAATTTTGTTTCGTTATAATGTATGAATAATTTTATAATAAAGTTTTCGTAAAGGATATTGACTGGTTTTTCAGGACGACCAGGACAAACATGCAATAGGATTAAAGACCCTAACTGGTCATTGGAGGAACACTGCCACACTGTTGTATACACCTGGTCATTACTTACATATAAGTGCACACCATAAACAGAGACAATATACGTAATAGATGCAATGACTACTTATAAAGAATTATAAAATATAATAAAGGATTATATAACATAAAGCAAACGATCGTTACGCTTTTTCGAAATTAAGCAAACCACAACATAAAAATGGGAAAAATTTATAATTTAAAAAAACTAATACAATGCATTCTGACATTACAATACATTTATATTCTTTGTATTATTAAAACCTTTCTTAGAATTTAATAATACATTAAGGAAGAATATATAATTGTACTTAAGCAAAATTATAAAAATACCATAATGTATTTATATTAATTAAGACCTCCGCTCAGAGAATTAGTACGAGGATAATTTGATAAGTAATGAGAATGACACATAGGTGGCGCTCTAATTGGTAAAACAAATGCACTGTAATTTAGGTTGCCTATTTATATGTTTACATTCCGATATTTAGATAAATCGGTTGATTAGTTTATTTTTGACAGCTGATTGAAAAAGAAGCGACACGTCGTTTTGTTAAAATGGAAAAAGCAGAGTATCGTGCGGTGATTAAATACTTCGTAATTAAGGGTATGAAAGCTACCGAAATAAAAGATGCGTTACGGGAAACATTAGGTGAATCTTCTCCATCATCCGTCACAATAAGTAGATGGGTAAATGAATGTAAACGTGGTAGAACAAGCTGTGTTGATGAAGCGTGCTCTGAAGCACCCATGATCGTGACTTCTAAGGAAATAATTATAAAAATCCATAATATTATTACGCAAGATCGACGACTCAAAGTGAGAGAGATAGCAGACATGGTAAACATTTCAACAGAACGCATACACCACATTTTAACGAAAGAATTGGGCCTTTCCAAGCTTTCGGCAGGATGGCTGCCGCGATTACTTACGACTGATCAAAAGTTCACTCGTTTGCGCATTTCCAATGAGTGTTTGGACCTTTATATGCGGAATCCGGTTGATTTTTGTAGACGATTTGTAACTTGCGATGAAACTTGGATACACTACAGTACACCCGAAACTAAACAACAGTCGAAACAATGGTTAGAACGTGGTTCTGCACCTCTAAAGAAAGCGAAAACCACTTTATCGGCAAACAAGGTGATGGCATCAATTTTTTTTGATTCAAAGGGCATTTTGCTCATTGATTACCTTCAGAAAAGTGCCACAATAAACGGACAATATTATGCAGGACTTCTACAAAAATTAAATGTTGAGATTCGTGCTAAACGGCCATGAATGGCAAAGAAAAAATTCTGTTTCACCAAGACAACGCTTCCTCGCATACCAGCACAGTTGCGATGTCCAAAATCCACGAGTTGCATTTTCAATTTGTACCGTATGCGCCTTGTTCGCCGGATCTAGCTCCTTCCGACTTCCACCTTTTTCCAAAATTGAAAACGGCACTAGGTGGAAAGAAATTTTCGTCTAACGACAAGCTTATCTCGTAAATGAGTATTTTGCAAGCCTTCCGGAATCGCAGTTTAGAGATGGCATAAGGGCTTTGGAGCACAGTTGGAATAAATGTGTTGCTTTTTTAGGAGAATATATGAAAAATAAAAATTATTTTGTATTTAAAAAATTCGTTTTTCTTTTCCATTCTCACTACTTGTCAAACTACCCTCGTATCTACAATTTACATTTCGAAAATATAAATTAAGCGGCATTTCTACTTTACTGACATTAAAATTAAAGTATATACAAAAAATAATAATACGCTTTTAGGTTGAAGGATTGATATAGACCTTAGTGTTAGAATATAGTAATCGATAGTCATTTCATTAGAAATATTGTACAAAATTTGGTGGGGAATATATCCAATAGATGACATAATAACATAATTAAATATGTAGCTATTAATTCTGTATTTATTTTTATTACCCTTTCAGCCATCTTTACCATGAATTTAATGTAATATGTTTACGAATCTATTGTTATTTCTTTTAAATTCAACTCACGTATGTATGTATACATAGCATAAAACCAATCAAACGTTTAAAACGATTAAGAAGAAAATTGTGTCCAGCAGACAACATGAAATAAACGCATGTAATTGCTTAATCGATCAGTGTGTTACCAATAATGCATCGCACTGGGAGACTTTTGTTTAATTGTTGTTTGGTATCGCATGCATACGCATACGGCAGTGGTCTGGACAGTAGTCTAGATCAACTTCCCATCCGAGCGTTGCGAAGTTGATCTCTCCGACAAATAATCGGTATAAACATGCCAATCGAATGCACTACGACAAATTGTATTGTCTCTGCAGTACGTGACGCATTGCTATACATGGTACGTAGAACGGACACTGTCACGCATGCGCGTCACGTTTTGCGTCTATTGCTTTTCGTTTTTCTTTTTTTTCTGGTGCCAATTTCCGCTTCACGTATCCGTCCGATAATGAATTGTTCTAGGTGGAATCTATTCTTTCTGTAGTCTCTCTTTGCTGTTGTGCTCCTATATACAATTTTCTGAAGAAAGGGGACATTATGCGATTACTTTGATAATGTTCATATATAGTTTAATGTTCGAAATGAATCGAAACATTTCGCAATTAATATCAAAAATTAAGTAGAAACTATAAATATTCTGTTGAATAAAATGAGATTAATAATGTCGATGTTGTTTCATTAAAACTATACACTGAAAGCATAATTGTCGAACTGACACTATATTGGGTTTTTATTTACGTGTTTACTGGTACTGTTCTGTAAAATTTTAAAGAAAATAATTTTATCGTTTTCCAAAATAATTGCTTTCCGATATAAATAAATTACCATTATCTAGATTGTTTAGTGGGTGTGCAGTGACAGTTGAAATCCGTATTCGTGAGAAAAAATTATTGTTTCTACGGCTATATACTGAGTTACATTGTCATGGCGTAATGAAATTACATTCAAACCAGATCTTGAGAGATCACTATACATTTTTTTAAAGACTTGAGGAGAATAAACTTTATTAATTGGCATTTAAGTTTTACGGTCTTCAATGTATACCTTCCATGGATAAATTCACGAAAACTGCTAATGAAGTACCATTTTTACCAAAGTCTGCCCACTAGATTTTGATGATTTTGGTTGTGTTAAAAATCACAAAAAAGAATCAGAAAAACATGCCGTAAAATTTCCACATTGCTTATTGATAAATATACGACTTGCAATAAAAAAAAATTGTATCTACATGTTTTAACTTCAATAAAACAAAATTGCAACTGGAAATTGTTTAAAGAAAAGCAGATGTAAAAGATCCATATCCTATTATTTAAAATATTTCAGATATTTTTTACTTAATATAAATGTATATCGATCGTCTTGTGTAGTGATTCTTTTTCTTTCACTTTTCTAATAAAATTTCCCTACAATTCATTATTCCTTTCTTCTCTATTTTTATATTACTTTATTTATTATCCCTTTCTTCTCTACTTTCATATTACTTTATAATACAAACAATGATAGAAAATTAGATACTTATCTCTCGAAATGCAGCGAAAACACTTTTACCGCTTTGAATGCAAGAGAACAGAACATATGTCAACATACAAACAACCGCATGTGCATATAAATGACACATACCAAATAATTAATACAAGATAATCGCCGCCGAATAAAGCCATGGCTGTGACAGTTGTTTCGCTCAGTTCGAGAGCTTGTCAAGTAGTGTGGTTTCCTCGGCAGCTCTATGCATTTGATAGGTATCATGAATCTCTGTTGACGAAGTTAAACTACCCAATGAGCTCTGAAATTCAGCAAACGTTATGCTATCAAAGTACTATTACAAGTGCAGAGACTTTAAATCCATGAATAATTGCACCTACAATATCCGTACAGGTGAAATTTGATCTCGGAAAGAAAGTACATTTACAAAACATAAGGAGAATTTTGAGAAAAACTGGTCATAATGGAAGAGTACTATGTAAAACACCTTCCCTTAGCTATGTTAATAGTTACCTATATAGCATAGAGGTAGATCAATGATGATGTGGAGATCTATGGCGAAGATTGTGGTAAATAGTTTAGTAATTATTGAACAAATTATGGATCGATAAATATACTTAAATATTCTGAAACAATATTTAAATAGAGATATACAAAATTATTGTCAAGAGACAAATAAGTCTCCGGCAAGATCAAACTCAGAAACATACAACTAAAGTTGTATAAAAACGGTTATTTTACAAACTACGCTCATCACCTCAATCATCAGCTCATTGAAGAAAGCATTATGGGGGAATGGCAAAATATCTACCAATTTTGCAAAAATTACTTAAATTTATTCCTAAAAGACTAGTAGTTGTAGCGGAAAATAACGGGAGTCCAACTAAGTACTAAACATTTTTCATTTAATAGAAATTATTTTTATGTGTACGAAAATTCTTGTGACATTTGATATTAGGATACTTACCAAACCTTTTTATAATTTTAAATAACAGTTTTCATATTACTATCATCAGAGTCTTTTAACGTTTCTGAATGGAAATACATGTTTTATCATAGTTGTTAGTTAGCATTTGATTGTTTGAACATTCATGGGATGTATTAAAACTTTCATGAGTGACGACTGTACATGTACATGACGGAATTTATCTCCCGAACTCGTACTGAAAAAATACGGTGTTAGCTTGTATGTACAAGATTTATTTGCAAAAATATTTACAGGTGTTACTACTTTGGCCATAAATACAGAACTGAATCTTCTAAGTAAAATTAAATGCACCTATTCTACATAAATAAAATAAAAAAAAGCGTAATTAAAAAATTAATAAAATGTTTATGTAAAATAATATTTTTAGCAATTGTCATTATTTTTCTATTCTTCTGATTATGTAATTTAATAATAAGTAATTTTGTTCGAACGATTAGAAAAGTGTAGAATATTTCTTGTATAATGGAAAACAAAATACAATTATCTCTATACTTTAATTTCCGACACAAAATTTTCAGTTGACATTTGAAATTGACGTTTTTCAATATTAGATTATAAATATAAAATAATACAAAAAGTTATACAGTAAGAGTTCGCAACATGGGTTTCCGACAACTGCTTTTCCTATCATGGTTTTGAGTTTTAAAATAAATGCCTTTGTGATGAAAATAGCGGGCAAATATTTCGCTTAAAAAACATGTTTAGCAGCAGATTGAACGCTTTTCAAATATTTTCCCCCTTTTCATAAATCGTAAATAATTATATATCGAATGCAAGATTTTGTAAAGTATTTCAGATCTTCTAAGCCCAATCTGCTCTGAAATACCTTAATCCGAGACCAATATTACCATTTCGTCGACCGCGACTCAATCTGATTCATGCCAAATATTTTTAGCAACAAAGAGACTCGTTCGTTACGCTTTTCTAGATTACGGGTATAAATTTAGCGCTGCGCAGAGGGGTATTCTAAAAAAAAATATGCAAATTGTGCTTTTAAATAAAACTTGACGCTCTCGATTACCGATTAGACTTAATAGCTATTTTTTATGTGATATTACAGTATACGTTTTTTTAAAGAGATATCTTTGGAAAGAAAATTTTTAATTTGGTAATGGATGACGAAAATTAAATGTTTTCACTTTGTTTTTGAGGCTGGCAATTATTGAAGTGACTATAATTAACAATCAGCTACATACAATTTTGTACTATTTCTGTTTTTATATTTGTACATATTGCTTCATTAAATAAATGAAGATAAAATTAAAATTCGATACGAGTTTTTAAGATTTAATTTTTGAAAACTAATACATGCACGTTTCGTCTTACACTTTGGGAAGAAGAAATTCTATGAGTACAACTCGATTATATTGTACATATATATATATATATATATATATATATATATATATATACATAATTTTTTTCAGGATTTCTTGTAGAATAATGGGATGGTTGCTGAAGCAAGCTACATATTCCCATGCAAATAAAATTCTTATCTTCGATAGCGTTAGTATAATTATGATGTTAAAAATACTCGCTTTTTAGGCATAATAATAAGTCATATAATGCCACTAAATTGAGCGGGTTTCTTTCAATTAGTGAAGAAAGATATAGCAATTAATTCAACAAGTTTCAAGTAAGAAGAATATCAGAGAATATGAGAAATATCAACGTTTTCTTGTTACAAGTGTTGTGATACTTTTGTTATGGTTAGCAAACAGCGTTTGCTAAAAAAGTTAAAGTTTTCAAGAACTGATATATACAATGAACAAATTAATTAAATCTTACGTAGAAGGCATATAGTAAAAGAGAATAGTAAATTTTCAATTATTGGAACTGTGACAATTGAAGTGCCGCAGGGGTCGTTACTGGCACCGCTCTTGTTACTAATTTGTTCGTCGATTTTCCTATAAATATGATTGAAACGTTTATATTTTTTTACGGCGATTTTAATATTATTGAATAGTGGTACGATTTTGGTGAGAGTGATCGAGGAGAGGCGTGCTGCACGACCCAGAGCTGAGAAACGGTTTAATGCAAATGGACCGCACTTGAAAGCTATAAAGTAGGCAAATTTTTAATCTACAGAATCCGGATTTTGAAAAAAGTTTCTGGGTATGAATTTTGACTTCATGAATGTTCGTGCGGAACTGGAAATAGCTTGCATATTGCAATAGCTGATTATTGTCGAACAAAAAGTAATTTCTATTATACTTCTATCAAGTTCTATAACAAAATCCTACTAGCTGTTAGATCTTTTAATGTTAACGATTTAAGAAAAAAGATAAAAAGGTGTCTGGATGCGAGAAGTTTTCATTTATATGATTTTTGACCTGTTTCGTCTTGTGACATGCGTGTGATGCATATTTTTTTTAATCACTTTTAATAACCCCTTTTCACATTAAATTTCGTATTCTGTATACGTATTTCGGCAACTAAGTTGTCATCATCAGCAGATGATGCAACGCAAAGTGTACGTTTTGGCTTTTAGCGGTACGGTTCATGTGAGGAATTTGTGTTCGTACAGGTATTTGTGCCGTAGTTTTCCAGGTGCGACATTATTTAATTATCTGCTGATGATGGCAACTTAGTTGTCGAAATACGTATACAAAATACGAAATTTAATGTGGAAATGGGTTACATATCAACCTTAAGTGGTTAAGTTAATCAACCACAGGCTCCATCAAAATCACCAATCACGTGTGATGCAGTTTATTCTGTATTTTTGGTTTTATACATTTATTGATTTTTAGGACGTTGTGTGTATGTGTATATATACATGTAAAGTAGATTAAAAATATTTATAAGCTCGTATCGCCTTACTTCAAATGAAAACAATATAAAATGAATTGAAAAATGTTTGAGTATTACTTTTATGTGCATCAGAACATTTAAATGAAAAGAAATTCTTATATTTTACAGAGATAATACATGAATTGTTTAAGTCTAATAAATAGATTGCTCTATTGGAAATTTATAGTAAGATTCACTTATATATTTAATAAAATATTAAGTTGTAAATATGTAATAATGAAATTAAAAGAGTAATAAAGATATGTTATAAGTTAATTTGAAGTTTATTGAAATAGCTCTATTGTGCTGTTAGAGGAATCTTATATAATGATATTAATTTCCGTTATGTGCTTAATATATACATATTAATTAGGGAAACCACAAAGACCTCATAAAGACTTTGTAGAGACGCTGTGCATTCGGCTCGTTTAACTAAATAAAAGTAAGACTGGAACGTCGCCATCGCAGAAAACAATTCTATCCGAAGCAATCTGTTTATATAGTGTGCGCTTAGCGTACTGAGATCTGTCCGTAATATGTCAGGATTTACTATAGCTTAAATAATCATGACTCTGAAGCGTTTGTAGTTACCGTGCAACGGAGATCTGCGAACGTTTCAATTTGTTATGCTGTCGTTGCAGCTTTACTGGTGTAACTAAACTGGCTCCTTCATTTCTGTTAGCGCTAACGGACGCTTTTAGCAGTACAGCGGATCAAGGCTATAAAGACGCTCGTTCTGAGCTGAATTATTTAGAGCCATCATTTCTGCTGAAGAAAATTAACTAGTTGTGTATACATATATACATACAGAATGCATGCTTGCAGCATTGTAATAATTTTTTTTGGAAAGATTCATTATATTCATTTCATTATACTCATAGGAACATAATCTTACTTCCCGTCGTAATTTAATATAAAAGGGCAAAATATAACTAGTAAAAAATTGAAACAAATGGATGGTTTTTAAGCTCGAATGTTGGGGCAAATAAGATAGGATAATGAGAAAATAAAATCAGAAATATTGAAAAAATAATGCTATTCCTCAATCCACGTATTGTTAAATTTCATAGTATCAAGTTGTTATTGCAAATTAAAGGTAGTTTCCGTTACGAACTAATACGGAAAAAATAATAAAATTAGAATATATTTTACGATGAACTTTCAAATTGAAATCTATAGAGTAAACGTGTACAATTTTCTTCTGGGTTTCGTCGTTCCTTGTTCGTGCTGTCATATTTTATCATCTGATATCAGACTTACTCTCCTCATCATAATTTTTTTAATTAAAGTTGCGATAATGGATGATTTTCTGATAATTGTTTCAAGTAAAGAGTATCTTGTTTTGGAGGCGGCGAACTTTAAATTGGCAATACTGTTTTATGTGACAGCCGATTTAACAGTTTTCGGTTGTTTTGGAGTTAGCTTGGTTTGGCAATTCATTATGAATACATTCACGTTTGAGCAACGTTTGCAAATTGTTCAAATTTATTTGGAAAACATGATTCATTTCGAGAAACTAATCGAGCATTACGTGCCTTTCATGGCACTCATAATCGTCCATCAGAGCGAGTAAGTCGGGAAACTGTGAATCGTTTTCGCAATAAATCATATGTGGGCAACAACCGGCCAGCGGGCCGACTTCGGCCCGCTGTAAAATTTGATCCGACCCACGAGACATTCGTCGTATTATTTCATGTCTGATATCTATCGCTAAAAATTATGAACACAACATGTCAAAGGTTGCCCATATCTGCTCTAAACGATAATATGCATCCCGAAAGACATCGTGTAGTACGCACATAACAAGTTTGGTGGTGTATAGCGTAGTGTTGATGATCCAAATGCGTCAATTCATCATCGTGCTCAACAATTATACTTGTATCCACCCACTTTATTGAAAATTTTGCGTAAAAATCTTGGTTTACAAACATTGTTATTGATACACAATTTCATTTGAAAATTTCGATCAGTGGTAAAGTACACTTTTGGCTATGTCGATAAGCAGAATTATCGCAGTTGGAGCGATAATAATTCCTAGGCTATTGTCGAAACACCATTACATCAAGAAAATGTTACTGTTTGGTACGTCTTTTTGGTCGGTGAAATCATTGGTCCATATGTCTTCAAAAATGATGATGGTCAGAATGTTACAGTCAACGGTAAGCGGTACAGCAACATGATTATTAACTTTTTCGTGCTTCAATTGCAAAGACATTAATGTCGCAGACATGTGATTTCACGGAACCGACCTGTTTACTGGCCACGCCGTTCGTGCGATTTGATGCCACTAGATTATTTTCTCTGGGAACATGTAAAGTCGTATGTCTACACCGATAAACCTGAAACAATTGAGCACTTGGAAGTCAACATTCGACGCGTTATTGCCGAAATACAGCTTTCACACACTCTTTGCAGGTGTGTGAAAATTGGATCCCCAGATTACGCCATGTACATGCCAGCCGCGGCAGTCACATGCCCGAATTCATTTTCAAATATTAATACCATAAAGTTATCTTTTAACTAAAGCCAAACATTTTTCTGCGTTTCGTTTTAATTTAAAGTTCAGAAAGAGGTAAATGAAAAATGTTTTGCTTTATATGTTTCTTCAACATCTATACACTTATTCCAACGTTTCTGTAGGATCGAGATCTCTTCAACCCCTGCCAATTGTTTTTTAATCTAAGGAGAATAGAGTAACTGCTTGGTACTAGACATATTGTTCGATTTCCTTATAAAATTCTTCATTGATTGTAGTGCTCTGCATTCACTCTTATTTCATCAGAAGATTATAACGATACATCCAGATTTTATTACCGATAATAATTTTCGCATCGAATTTTGTTTCATTGGATAGGACCTTCCAATGATACACACAATGGTAATTTTTGAAAAAGGTTTTGTTTTATCACATCTAAATTCCTGGAAATATAAATAACCTAAATAACCTGGAAAACTGGTGTGAGGAGCCTGGAAATTCATTTTGCTGAACTTCATTCGTCCATGAATCTTCATATAAGTTTTTAAAACTCTTGTCTCTAATCTCTGAAGATCCCTTGCAATAATTGAAACTTTAATATTAAGATCTGTCAACACCAAATTTTTGATTCCGCTATTGTTTGTTAAGTTCTTGTTCCGAAAACTTTACCAGATTTCAGAATTTCTTCAATGGATTCCTCTATTCCAATGAAGTTGTTTCAACAAAATTTTAGTTGATACTATAGAGTATTCTCATAATACACAGCAAAATTTTTAAAATGCTTCTGAGTTCAAGTTTTAATCGCTCGTTTTTTTATTGTTTAAACTGTTATTGAAATTATAAAAATTTTTCAAATTTAACACCACCTAGTCGGAATACTTAAAAATAATCAGAATACTCAAAATAAAAGTTCAAACTACATACTTAATGTTTAAAAATCATTGTTCATTTGTTCGTGGATAAGCAGACGACATAAAAATCTTCCCTCTCATATTGACGTGGTTATATTAAATCCTATCTGTAAATTTCTTTCTCAATATTCCGCTTACTTTCTTGGTGACACTGGGAATGTATGGTTAACAGACAAATTCTCATGGTAGTTTCATTTTCTCTAGTAGTTTTAGTTCTTAACTTCCTCATAGTTTACGTCTTTCTTCTTTAATGTTCTTTTAATATAACTTTTTCTATCGAAAGTGTTCAGTGACATGATTGTCGTTGTTGCAACCTTATGTACTAGTACATTGGCGAGAGTTTTCTTCGGCTTTGGATTATAGTGAGATATATACCCTGTGGATCTTCTTGTATATTAAATATTGTAATTCTCCTGATTCTGTAAGATATACTATCACATTTAGAGTAACGATAGTTTTCTTTTCTTCTGAATGTATCGTGAATACGATGGACTCGTGTTGTTTTTTGATGTGTCAAATTAGTTATTCCAGTTTTTGTTTTTCATTTGGTCAAATGTTATTGGTTCTTATAGTTCTTTTTCAAAGGTTTTTGTAGTTGTTTATATATCGTTAAAAATATCCGACCTTTGTTGTGTTATTGGCGATATCTTTTCCTGTATTATTCTTCCGTTCGTAGAACCTTTTATAACGCAGGAGACATGTCGTAAGCAGGCATAGCCTCATTAAAGCACTGTAGCAGTTTATGCGATACGGTATTTTTTAGAGAAATTATGTCTGATTACGATGACTATAATGAGAGCTCGCCATGGTTAATGAAGCACTTACATCAGTAAACTTTCAGTTAAAATGTATAAAAGATTGCTTATAAAGTAATTAATTTCAGATTAAAAGACCAGTATTTTAAAATAAAATAATAATTTAAATTAGAAATAAAAGTATTAAATACATAACTTGAATTTATAAAACTAATATCTCAGAAGGCCATGCGAGGCAACAAGAGGGTATATGAAACTGAGCGTCTTTCATCCACAACTACATATGTATATCTGTTCTATATAGACTTAACACAGTGTATATAAACTCTAATTCTATATAAAATCATTGAGATAGAATATTTCAGAAAATCTCTGTTATACGACATTAAATTATTGCGAATCTATGTTCATACATATATTAATAGACAATTACATATTATAATAGTGATGTATCTCCCCTGAATTAAAAAATATATACATACATATGTGTATCTCATCGGTATAGCTGGTAAAGCAACATAGCAATGACAATAGACAGTAACTCATTATGTTCCTCTACAATGTCAAATACAAACTCTGATTATACTAAATGGTGATTCAGATTACTCGTCGAACTGCAATGTAATGTAAAATACGCTCATTTCAGTCGTCGTGTCGTCTCGTCTTTTATTAAACTTCTGCAATAAGTACAACGATCGTACATGACACAAGAAGATATTACCGGACTGAAAAGTAGACAATTTGTATTTGTATGGTGGAGAGCAAAAACACGTCTCGCTTTCGGACACGAATAAAAGAACACGGCGCAACTTCCATTTACCACTCTAATTGGCAATCACGTTCCGAGACGAGGGTAATAGTCAAAAAATATTTCTTTCATATAGACACCTATATCGAGATAACGATGATCATCATCGTTATTCTATGCTGTGAGATAGTGTGCAGACATGGTGGTTCATATAAATGAAAGTGGTGGTCAGTTGTTTTCCTAGACGTGACTTATACAATTTCGTATGACATGATAGTTACAATATATAGCTCTGTAAAGCTATTATTCAGCACTTGTATGAATTTTTATTTTAAATGCAAAAATTATTTAACTATATATTACATTAATTTTACAACAATCATAATTTGAGTTTGTAAAATGAGAATTTACATGGGAAAGAATTTAAAATGAAATAGATGCGAGGTGTGGCAATTAAATAACAAGAATGGCCTGAGAAATGTTATTTATTATTATTTATTTTATATATAAATACTAATAATAAACTTATATTTAACTTTTATTGCCTTCAACGTACTCTCCTCCCCTATCTATACACCACTGTATATATGTTTTCCATTGTTCCAAACAATCAAATCGGTTGTCAACCTCTTTGACAACTTTGTCGTTTTTAGTTTTACACGTTCAATAGACTGAAAATGTCTACCCTTTAATGCACTTTTCACTTTTGGGAACAGGTAGAAGTCACAGCAGTAAATACGAAGGATGATGAAGCACAGCAATGCGCTTGTCCGCTAAAAATGGCTTCACAGGTAGGGCATTGTGAGGTGGTGCGTTGTCCTGATGACGACGCACCAGCTGTCATACTTCTATATAGCCGGTCCTTTCTTCCCTACTTTTTCGCTCAGCTTGATTAGGACTTCTTTGTAGTATTTCCGATTAATGGTTTGACCCACAAGTACCCAGTCAGTCATGATAACACCCTTGATATCGAAAAAAAAACGATCAGCATTGTCAATTTCGAATTGTTCATTTGTGTTTTTTTCTGTCCTGACCAGCCGGCGGCCTTCCAGTGCATCGATTGACGCTTAGTCTCCGGTTCATACTGGAAAATCCAAGTTTCACATGTAATGGCTTTTGTGAGCAAGTCTGGTTCTTTTCTGAGTGGTTCCCTGATGTTAGAGCAAATGTTAATCCGATTGTATTTTTGTTAGTGAGTGAGGTTTTTTGGCATCATTTTTGCACAAACTTTTGTCATGTTTAATTAATCATGTAGAATGTGTCTTACTGTTTCTTTGTTAATATTTACCCTATCGGCAATTTCACTAATTTTCTGAACGTTCCCATCAGTTCTTGCAGTTACAACTCCACCGACGTTCATCATCTTCGACCACTTTCCGAACTTCAGAAAACCGTTTGTGCGATTGGCGATTTTTTAATTTGACAAGGAATTTCAGGTTAATTCGCTGCTCGATTACGGCATTACTAAGTAACAGTATCCCTACAATTAAAGCTCTTAAGTAAATTACGGACTATTGCTTGGGGTCAATGACATTCCCATTACAGCCTCGCCCGATGCGGCTGCTCGATGAAAGGAGCGCAGTCTTGTTACTTAATTGCCATATCTCGTATTTCAAAGGGTATCGTCTCTTGAATATTGTAGACTAGGAATCAAAATATGTTACAAAAATATCTTAAATTTTCTAATTTTGATTTATGAATACGGCTTTTGCATTGTATAGGTATATTTTTGTATATTTAGGCAATTCTTTGATCATCCCCACAAGAGAAGAGGAGTAGGGTTTCATGTACACGTCTTTAATGCACACAAGATGATTCAGATCTTACCAAAACCAGGCGGTAACTAATATTCATCATCAATATAAAAATTTAATACTCAAACGCAAATTACTTCGTACAAATATTATGAAAAAAATCAGTTAATAGCAACTCAGTTATAGTATGGATAGTAACAGGCAGTTTGTTCGAGGGGTACGTTTCACCAGCTCTGTAAGACGATTTAATTTAGATTACACATATTGATCTGTTAATTTCTGTATACATGGTAAAAAAATCGAATAAAGCAACAGTTAGCATTTTAATATTTATTCGTTTCCTGTGTTTACAGAATATTGTGTTTGTTTCAATAATAAAATGTACCTTTAGAATGCTGTGTTATGATATGAACGATATTTATTTTTTTAAATATATTAAAAACGGTCGCATGACTGATATTTACATCTGTTTGACGTAATGATAGCTTCTGTTGAAATTCCGTTAATGCACAAGCACGTATTTCTAATTCATTTGTGTTTTCATTTAATTCAATATTTTCCGGCAAAACATTGTTTTCTTGAGTTGGTAAAATTAATTCATTGCCGGCATGAGAGACTACATATATACACATTTTTGCATCAGACATAATTATTTCGATTAGGTAAATGAGAAATTTTACTTTTGTATGTTTTTATGGAACCAGTTTTTTCAGTACAGTGAATTGTATCGATACTGTAAATAAGCCTACCAGGAAAAGATTCTGCAAACAAGCCACGGATATTTTGAGCAGAATTGCTTTTATAAAATAATTTTACAAATTGAATGTGCTCTCCAGTCGTAAAATAATTCATTCTTAACAAAGTCCATTATACCTTCTTGTAAAGCAAAGTGCACTGAATGATAGTTTACTATCTAATGATCGAGGTGATCGCTGCTGATGTAGTGGGGTAAGCGCAGTCGAACAAGTGAATTTTATATCGCCTTTGAACCACTCGTTAACAAACGACTAGTATGTATGACGATTGTTTGGATTACACATATCTTTAGTTTTAACTCATGAAGGTATGTTAAAAAAATTTAGGTGGCAATGCTTCTTCGAAAGTGACAGTTTGTTTCTCATTTGCACAACTTAAATGTGATATTACCAACGACGCAGATAACTCTTGAAATTATCCATAAAATTAATACTGTTTGGAATGATAGAAGAGTTAACGTCAAGGAGAAAACAAGCATCGTGAGCATATCTATTAAATATACTTTACAATTGAAAATGTCCAAGCTGTCATCAGGTTGGGTGCCACGAATCTTGAACTGTGATAACGAAGTGGAAAAGCGGGTGCGTCAAGCGATAATTTGAAGTTGTTCAGCAAGAACCGGCCTTCTCAAATACGTTTTTGCTCTCAGTAGTGAATACACCATGATAGCCTTCCTCCAAAAAAAGCCAAATCATTTCCGTTGACAGGTGAGGTAATGAATATGATTTCCTTTTGAAACGAATAATTTTGCGAATAGCTGTACCCTAAAATTAGCAGTTAATTCATTATGTCTCTCTACTAGACGAATTGAAGAAAGTAGTTTTTGGAAAACGACTAGAAGTGGCCCATGAAGAGTTGTCTTTCGTCATGATAAGCTAGTTAGATAGTTGAATTTTTCACGAAAAATTAAGATTTCAAGTTGTCTTAGCTCTAGTTCCAGATGATTTCCACCTATTTCCAAAATTAAAGTGCCGGTCCGATGAACAGTTCATTATAACAACTAAGTAATATTTCGAGGATCTTGCGAAAGATCATTACCAGAATGGTATAAAGGAAATTCAGCTTCGCTGATATAAGTACGCTGCAGTTGAAGGAGAATATGTTGGAAAATAATGAAGAATCTAATACCTCAAATCTTTTTTCATTTTGAGGGCCATCAAATTAAAAATTATAATAAAGTAATGTAATATTGTTTGTGTTTAGTGAGATAATGTGATTTAACAGAAAATGTTTAAAAATTAATATTGCCATTACTAGAGAGTGACGGGTATTATTCGTTCACTTCGTTCTTCTATTTCCACTACGTTCATTGGAGAAGGTTAAAATATCTTTAAATAGTAACTGTGTAATATTATTTTACAGCAATTTGATAAAGTAAAATAGTAGTAAAATAAATTTTTCTGAGGAATTGATAATTGCCTCTAGTTACTATAATAGCTACTGGCATAATGTAAAACTAATATTGGGTGAATGACACACTTTCGATAAAGTAGTCAGTTTGTTTACGTTTTTATCTAATTTGCTAATCGTTGATTGGCAAATAGCCTTTCTTTTGGTATAAACCGTTAAGTGGAACACGCTTTTAGTCCAATATCTCAACCCAAGACAATAGTTTTGTTTCTAGACATCTTTTTATTATTCGCTATTTTCATTTAAGCTATATGCTGAGTTGCATAACACCAAAATCAATTTTAAACTCAATTCAACATTACGGATTCGTTCTTTATCAAAGATTGTGACCAACTAAAAACCTTAAGTGTTTACAAGATTCCAGGCTCATTTGGCAGTAATCGTGAAACAAACGATACAGTTGGCACTGTTGCTAAACATGAGCGATGTTGTCTTGGGACGCTGCATGTAATCGGATCTGCACTTGCTGAGCGTATGTTGGAAATCGTAGGCTAACTAAATAAAATTCGATTTTGCTCAGATTCTATCCAAAAACTCCCATTACTATAACCTCAAAATCCAGAAATCCATAGAAATCTCAAAGTGTCTTAATCATGATGACTTATATTATTTACAAGATAGCTGTCAAACTTTTCTATGAAAGCAAATGCATTGTAGGTACAATACTTCAGTTATCCTAAATAGCTTCCATGCAATTCTTTTTCCAATTAACTGACTTCGAGTTTCAGTGAAATAATAGCAGCCTATGTGTGTTTCTTGCAAGAGCGGATGATTTCATTTCTAGATTGAGACTGAATAGACATATTAAACAAAAAAGTTAAGTTTATTAGTAAAGTCGATGCAGCAATTTGCTTGCAAAATTATAAAAACTATTATAAAAAAATTACTTAAAAGTATGTGCTTATATATTTAATCAAATCTCAAGACAAATGGAGATATATTATAATATGAAAAGTGAGAGCTCGCAATGTATAAAATAAACAATTTTAACGAAAAAAAACATACTTGTTTATACATGCTGCAAGCATAATTTTCTTGATAATATATTAACCAAAATATGTTAATTAAAATTTCGATTACAACATGCTTGCCACTAACTAACGAGTTTTTCGTTCTAAAATTACTTGAAACGATTTAAGAGTTTCTGACATGTTGAGGGATATACGAAATCTTGTAATTAATGAGATTTTTTACCTCGAATGGCAGAGTACGTTATAATAATCCTAGGAAGAAGCAAATAGATTGCAGTTTAAATGGCAGCCGGTTGAGAAAAACATAATTTTCTGGGTCGTTTAACGAAAAAGTCACTGTAAACTACTTCATATTCAGGAAACTATAATGTTGAAAGCGCAGCGCGAACTGAGTTTCTAAAGTTGTGCAGTAGTTACACCCTTCGTAGTACTTCACAAATAAATAAACAAGAAGCTAAATTTGAAACTTATGCAGATTATTACGTAAATAGAGAATTTAACAACAAAAACGTGCGTTGGTGTTCAAAATAACTTTTTCATTCAATTTTAGAATTGCTGTTAGTGTATATTATTAAAAGGTAATGTATATTATTTAATGCATAATTCAAAGATAATTTTCCTTAGATCGTTCAATAATTCTGACATTCTTGATCACATTTCTTGAGGAAAAAATTAGTTTTTTCAAACATATAGCTGTCGCCAGGCAATGAAAAATAATATGATAGGATATACATATTTATTTCTGTATTGCAAGGAATTAATACTTCCGTACTATCGTGTTTGAACTGGGAAAATTATTGAAAATACGTTTTCTAGAATCTATATTGTATTTTTAACTAAGCACAATTCATCATGGAATACATTCTGAAATCATTTTGTTGTATTTACAATTATTTTATTAGTACAATTATTGAAAGTTAGAGAAGTATAGTTAGAACTATTGTTATTTTGTCTGACCTTCACCTTATTATTAAGAGAATCTTCGACATAACCTTCGGCAACAAATGACGACTTCCATCCTCTATGCCTTTGTAAACTTATATCTGCACCAGAGTCAACTAACATTGTCGCAGAAACCGACGAAAGCGGTGGCCAGTACCATATATTCTAATGAATTTGACAAATTCAAATAAGTAGCCACTATTGTAGGCATTAGATTTTAACGTAACATACTTGTGATAAAAATTTAAGTATATTTGATCAACTGCAAATGATCTTGGCTTTTGATTTTTGAGTCAGGTATGACAATTAAAAATTACTAAAATCACTTTAATTTTCAAATACAGGGCGTTTCAAAAAGAATATACGTATTTCGAATGCATATATTTATTAAACTTTAAGACATACGAATAGGAAACTTTACACACACATTTACAAACCTCGCAAGTTCACATTACAGATGTTCAATATGTCCTCCATCAGCGACACGAACCATATCACATTGATACTCAAATTCCTCCCGTACTCGGGCAAGCATGTCCTTCATCAGTGATGTTATGGCAGTACGGATACGGTTCATCAACTCTTCCACGTTGTTTTTGACGAGACCCCACAGGAAGAAGTCACAGGGTGTCAAATCCGGTGACCGTGGAGCTCAGCTGAGACATGCTAAGTCGCCAACTCCTTGACGACTAATCCAATGGTTCGGTAGAGTTTCATTCAGATATTCACGCACTTGGCGACTCCAGTGAGGGGGTGCCCCGTCTTGTTGAAAAATGAAGTTGTCTTCGTGCATCCTCGGAAACAACCAGTTTTTTAACATAGCGAGATACTGCTGACGGTTAACCGTGTTTCCATCAAAGAAGAATGGGCCGTAAACAGATGATCGGGATATCGCAAAAAACACATTTATTTTAGGCGAATTTCTAATATGTTCAATGGCTGCATATGGGTTCTGTTGACCCCAAATTCGAACATTGTGTTTGTTTACCAGACTACTAACATGGAAAGTCATCATTGTCAATAGCATCATGAATCACGTTACAAAATGCCACAGGTTTCCGTTTGTTATCAGGACGCAGAGCTTGTAACAACTGTAAGTTGTACGGCTTCATAACCAACCGACGTCTCAAGACACGTCAAATTGTTGTTGTAGGCAGTTGTAACTCCCGACTGGCACGACGAGTTGATTTTGAAGGATTACCTTGGAAAGCAGTTTGAATTCGTGCAATATTTTCTTCAGAAACACGAGGGTGACCAGGACTCTTTCCTTTACATACACATCCTGTATCTACAAACTGTCGATACCATCTGCGAATGTTCTGCCCACTCGGAGGATCAATTTGGTGCTCAACTTGAAACGTCTTTGCACTATAATCACGGAATTGCACTTCGCAAACTCGAGAACACACAATGATTTCTGCTGCGGAGTAGCCATTTTAAACATATGACGGGTACCAAGAAAAACAAGACAACTGACATCTAGCGGCCATTAAATAAACTAGACTATGTATTCGTTTCTCCAATAGCCGCCGAGGGACAGCGATCGATAGTTTGGACAAAATAATACTTCGTAATACGTATATTCTTTTTGAAACACGCTGTATTTTAAGTTTGAAAGTTAAAAATTAATACGTTCCTATAGTTAAACAAACAATTTTATTCCGAATTTGAAGCTATATCTTATTTGTGAATAAGTTAATTTTCAAATTTAAGGAATACCTTAATTTCTATTGATTTTTTGAACGATCTGTGGAAAAACAGTATGTTAGTCTTGTAGGAAAAGCCACATTCCTGGACTCTATATCGCTAGGACGAAGCTTACGCGCCTCGACTTAGCAATCTTCGCAGTCATCCACGAATGTTTTTCCAACTCTATATGCAGTGTCATATCATTAAACAGTGTATATAGAACAAATTTTAAAATTATAAAAGTGCTTAAAAATATTAAGCTTTTAATGATATTATTTTATAATCTAATTTTTTAGATTATTATTTAATATTTTCTGATCTGCCTCGTTATAAATTGAATTTACATCGTAAAAGCACATAATTATGTGCAATTAAAGCCTATTGTGAGTTCTATTTAATATCTGTTTCCATATGCAATTTATGGCATGGTAATAGTTTCTAATATCACCGTTCTCTGTGATCGAATGATTTAGATATATGTGGATAAGCATGAAATCATGAGTTCGAAACTCACCAGAGAGCAGTAAATTTTTTCAAAAAAAGTTTCTGCAAAGTATTTAGTGTCTTATTTTATTTTATTAATTATCGTCAACTAAGTTGACCAATTTTAATTCTTTTACTTATTTGATATTTTTACATACACGTGTTAGGTCTACGTATGTACATATGTACATACATACGAAAAATATTTTCAACATGTATGTACATACATGCTGAAAATAGTTATTTAACAAAAATTTGTTAATTGTCTGAAATACTACAGGGCTTCAAGTGGTAGTTATTTTCAAAGCTTATTAAAATCATATTTTGTGTAGGTTTTTCGTTTTCGATAATAGTATTAGCGCTAGTTAATAATGTTCTTTCATTAAAAAATAGTAATTTCTGAGAAAATATATTTTTTAACATGTGTAAAAAATATATTTTTCGTATACTCGCTTTTCATTTTTGATGCTGATAAGCAGGAATAACTTTTAATGAAACATCTTTTCGTGTATACATAGCTGATTTACTTTTAGTGCGGAAGATAGGCCGATTAAACTTCCGTCCTATTAAAATCGATTCGTTTCGTTGCGGTAAAGTGTTAACGAGGACGGAAAATCGAGCACAAAGATTTACTCATTGTTAAGAGTCTGAAAGTCGGGGGTAATTTGCAGTTCCATTAGGTCGGTGGGGTTTATCTTTTGCCATAGAGGGAGGTCGACCATTAAGAACTATAACAAGAGGGTATACAGGGGTAATTGTAATTCTTTTTTCTTTCTTTTTTTAGGAATAATTGACAATTTCTTTTCTGTGACCAAAAAATAGAAATAGATACAAGCATACAGAAAAAATATATTCGGAGGAAAGTCCACCATTTAGTTAAAGTCTAGGAATTCATCAATCGGCATTGTTTAAGATTGAAAAGAAATGTTTGAAAAATGATTTTATATGAAATCTAAGGTAGTTTTAATGCTTTCCTTTTATTATTTTTCAGAGTAGATAAAATATTTTTTTAATTTCTATTTTTTAAATAGGTAAATTTAATTGCGTGTCTTTAGAAAATTGACTTTTATAGGGACTTACAGGATTGCTTGGAAAGATTGCAGCGATCTTTACACAAAATTTCTTAAAAATTGTTTGTGTGCCCTATTATTGTTGTTATTTGGAAAGTGTCCAATTAGGGGCATATGTATTGTATAATTTCGTATGTAAGCCAACTATACATATAGAAAGGGAAAAAGAAATTATTAAATTATAATTAACTCAGTTTTAATTATTTATTTTAGATACTTATTCGTAATTGATTAATTATTCTATACTTTGTCATTCAAAATATTGATCACTCAATAAGTCTGTATAGAGCTTAGCTTTCTTCTTTTCTTCTGTTTTTTGAACAAGGGATCCTTGCCATTAGGGATATTAATTAACAGGTACAACTAACGTATTTTGTGGATTCTCTGTTTCAATATTAGCAGAAGGCCTTTCAGAGTTACAATATTGTGGCGTCCTATAACATCGTATTAACAGGTAACCCCTTCCACTCTCCGCATTTATTTCGAGTTATTAGCACCCTGGAAGCTAAGTGCGAGGATCATTGGATAGTTAGGATATGTGTGTTTATCTTTGTCCTATTATGCGCAGGACAGGATGTAGCTTCAATTCTACTTGTGATTTTGAGGTAGTCTTTGATTCAAAATTAAGCATATTTTTCGCGTTTCCTCAGCCGCCTCTAAATCTATTGGTTTTCTCATTAAATTATGTCGGCAATTTGGTAATGTCAATTATCTTGCGAGAATTTGTAACTCTATAGTAAGAAATAAAATAGAGTATGTTTCTGTGGTGAGATCCCCGCACTACACATACAAAGGGTATTAGGAAAGTTTTGCGATACAGCTTTGTTTATTTAATCTTTTCAAAGTAATTTCCTCTACCCTCAATACACCTCTCCATCCTCCGCAACCAATTTTTGAACAAGTTCTGCCAAGTTTCACTAGGAAGTAAAACACACTCGTTGTCCCAAGCCAGCAGAAGGTCCTCATCACTGAAAAACCACTTCGCTTTTAGCTTCATTTTCACATGCGGGAACAGTGTAAAGTCGCAGGGAGCAAGATCTGGACTGTAGGGAGAGTGCTCGAGAAGTTTCAATCCTATCGTGGTCAAATATTCGGTGCAGGTATTGGCGCGGTGAGCTGGAGCATTATCGCGATGGAAGAAACAGGTGCCCATTCTTGACTTTTGCCGCAGGTTCTTCATAGATCCAATGACTTTAGGCAGGCACTGTTCAGTATACTACTTAGCTGTGACTGTCTTCTGTGTGTCCAAAAGGACGCGTTCCACAATTCCACACAATTTTAAAAATACATTTTCTTCTTTACAGATCGGGATTTTTTGACAACTACGGGTGTCCTCATCATCAAAGACCCAAACTTTGTTTTGAGTTTTAGTCGGCACGTCGTAATAGTACAACCAAGCTTCCTCACCTATCACGATGTTGTTCACATACCGAGATTGTCCCTTATTAAACTTTTTAGCATCTCCCGGCACCAAGTCACACGTCGTGTCGTCTGCTCTTCAGTCAGTCGATGCGGCACCCAGAGAGAATAAAGTTTCTTCACGCGCAAATGTTCATGCAGAATTGAACGAATTGCTAGTGCATTTAGGCCTGAAGTACCCTCTATCTGTTGGTAGGTCACTCGGTTGTCCTCGCCAAGCATTTTCCTCACAGTAATAACGTTTTCCTCCGTAACTGACGTTCGTGGCCTTACCGGCCTGCCAGCATCCTCCACAGTTAAATTTCCCCTTTGGAATTCTTTATACCATCTGAATATCGTTGTGCGATGTGGACAAACATCACCTAGTGCAAGAGTCATTTCTTCGAAGCAAAACTGCCCTTATCTCATTTCGTTACTACGATGCAATCGCAAGCACTTTACACTCTAACTGCTAATGAATAACTGAGCTCATCGATATGGTGCGGCGGCTACTATGCACGTATGAACATGTCTCAACATGCAGCAACAAGCAGCTTCCTACGATTCATTGTTGCGTCATATTGTAAAACTTTCCTAGTACCCTTTGTATGAACAATTTTTACTTTGGAGGGTGTGGAAGAGATTCCTAAAGTATTAATCTTTTAAAGTCGATGGTACCTGCTCCGATTATAGTACTTGCCACACTGATTTGCTTTTACAACACAAGATTAGCTCAATTTTTCATATAATTAGAACTAAAACAAATATAATGATTAAATCGCCTTTGTATAGTATAGCTTGTATTATTAGATTATATTTTTATATTAATTGCTCTACTCTATGTATTTATTGCATGTTGTATTTAATTATATATATTCCACTATGTTATAGAAATAGGGAACTGTTAGATGAATAAATAAATAATATTCAAAAAACTTACACTTACTACCCTAACTAATTATTTATAATTATTTTATTTCTGTGTAGATTTGTTTACTGTACAAAATTGCACGTGTATTTTATTTTCTCTAAACTCGAGACAATTCAGTGTCTAAAAAACCAAAATCTTATTCCTAATCTTCTCAACAGACACGGAAAAGCAGCTTCTCTTAAGTTGGGATGATTTACGTCTACACCCGCTATATTTCCCAGACACTATACCCTTTGATTACTATCTATTTCGTTTTTTACATATTTCACTTAAGGAAAAATATTTTTGCCAGAAACCAAAGACAAGAAGTTTTAAAAAAGTAATTTTTACACCTCCGGTCGAAAGTTATCAAGAATAGTGGTATTTACATTTTTGATTAATTGCATTAGTAAACTAAATCCAAACTTTTTAAAAAACGTTCTGTAAAAATCGTTGCAGGCTTTCCAAACAATCCTATAGAAGTCCACTTTCTAAAGACAGGCAATTAAATACACCAATTAAAAGAGGAGAAATTAAAGAAAATAAAAATATCATGTCCCACCGAACCAGACACTGTGGCTAACCAAAAAACGCAGCTTATGCAGTTCAAAAATGTTAACGAACTTAGATTTCCGTCTCATTAGAAGGATATATTGGTTTCAAGGAAGTCTTGAAATCTGGCATTAAAACTATATTTAATTGCAAAATTTAAAACCAATTAAACACCTGAAAGTTTGCATGTAATTATGAGCTTTTACGATGTGAAACTGAAACATTCTGATTTTTACACATTTTCACATCGTATATAATTATAATGCAGAAAATTTTTTCAAAGAATTCTGCTTTCAAAAAATGCTATATATGCGATGTAAAAAGCAGTTAAAATCAGAGAAAGAATTTTTGAAATGAAAATTTGCTTTTACATTTATTTATTTTCTCCTATCTTTAGAATTTATGTTCTTTTTGAAATATTTCATTAGAATTTTAGTTTTTTTATGTAAATTTGTATGGCTTCAATGCGAGTCGACAATCCCACTATTCTAATTTATTGGGAACTATTTATTTACTATTACTGTAACTTTAAATGAGAATAAAAAGTCTAATATTAAAATCAAGAGTCTGATGTTTCAAACACAAAACACAAGCATATTGGTGTTTCGTATTGCATCAAATAGCAATCATTCGTTTGTTATTGTCTTTGTAGAAACACTTTTGATGTTGCCTCAATCGATAAAAAATACCATAGTTTCTATGCTATCCCGATAGTAGCATATTTGAGTAGATTGAGTAGATTTCAATTCGAATGCGTGGATATTTGAATACAGCTGACGGGGTGCGTTGGAACGACCGTGACTGTGATAGGGTGGAGTCGGTCTGTTTCGAGATTTGCTAGCGGAGATCGTTTCTCATACAGTGTGCTCTCTCCATTGTTATCCGACCAGATTTCGATTATCTTGCACCATTTTTATGACCGCCGGATGATTTTTTTTTGACAAAATACGAGCGACCGTCGTGCGAAAAAATACATTCATATGGTCCCAATATACTGTGGGGATTGTCGATAAAGTAACGTAAAATGAAATCTAGGACGTTGAACTTTCCAATTACTATTATTCATGTATGCAGAATAATCGTGAAAACAATATATGTACATAGGAGATGAGAGAGTACTGGTCCTCAAGATTTCTGGCATTTTAAAATATTCAAGAAAGATTCACAACGTCGTTAATTTCATGGCCGATAACCTGCAATTTAGATTAATAATTTTAATGCTAAAAACTTGTTCCTTCATTTTCTTTTTAAATAATTACAACTTTAATATATTACATAAATAGAAAAACAAATCCTTTGCTCTACTTTGCAATTACAAGCTCACAAGGTTTTCTTTTATAAGGTTGGAGTTTTCAAGGTTCTGTAGTATTTAGGATTTACATGGGCGTGGAGTCTTGCTTTCACGCTTTCACGTACCTGGTCTAATGTGTTCTCTTTTTAAGTGCTTCTTGCAGGTTCTTATTCATTTTCAAATATTTTGCAGTATTGCAGTGTGGAATGACAACAGTGTTGTTATCGGAATTTGTTTTGGACTCTGGTTGTTTAAGTCAATATGTACAGATCTATTTTCATTAATTTTGTCTTCTGTACTACGCCTCTATTCATTTTCCATGTCAACTATTCTTTGAAATATCATAGCTGCTTCATGAGTGTTGCTTTCATTAATTAGCATGGCCATACCATCGGTATAACAGCTAATATCTTCTGTTGTTTGGATAACTGCAATATAGAGGAAGAAAAGTATGGGTCCTAGCACTTTGCCTTGAGGTGCCCCTTCGTGCATCACCCGAAATACTCAAATTGTTCTGGAATCATATTTTTTATGTTTAGTTTATGAATCTGGATTTCGTGCCAGATCTTGCCTAAAGTTTGGTAAATATCTAGGAAATTGGCAGAGAACACCTTTCTTTCTTCATAAGATTGTTCTATTTTAGTATACTTATACTATATAGATATACTGAGAATCTTATCAATGGTTACGTGTCATCTTCTAAATCCAAACTAATGTTGTGGTTTTAAGTTTTTCTTTTATGTTACTGGTATTAAACTTTTTCAGAAGAGTTTTTCAAGTAATTTTGTCATGATTTGGGCTTCTTGGGTATTATACCGAATATTATTTCAGGTCGCAAACGAATTTTTGTTATTGCGATGTTTTATATATACATATATGTATATTAAAATAAAATTTATTAGAGAGATGCACGCGGGATATTGAAAACAAAAAAAAGTTGTGTTTGAAATAAAGAAAGAATTCACCAGAAAAAATTTGGTATTAAGTCTTGCTGCTGCGAGTTATGTGACTGCAGCGAAGTTTCTTAGTAATCGTTTTCCTAGGGTTACTAGGCGAGGTTATGCCTAGTCTTTAGCCTTACATTTTGAGGGGGGAGGGTCTTTGATTGGGCGGATTGTTAGTTTCCTTGTTGTTCATGGGAATGATATGGTAAAGGAACAGAGCAAAGCCTAAAAACAAAAAGATAAAAAGTAGTAAAGAACATGTGAGAGGTTTTACAAGAATCTTCCATAGGAAAAAAACAAGGAAGGTGGATGAACCAGGTTTGTCTACACAGTCACAGACAAATATACAATCGATCTGAAAAAGTCACAGTGGAATATGCTTTATTGCCACCTCAATGAATTTCAAATTTTACCCAGTGTTCTCCTTGTTTTCTACTTAATTGACAAAAATAATTTGCAGAAAATATAATGGTTGGATTTGGCAATTATCTCAAATTAAAATATTGTTTATTAGTTATGTTATAGTTATCTTCCCTTCTTTATATTTAAACTTAATAATAAATCTACTGTAACAATATCTTTTTTCTTTGAACTAAGAAGAACGCATAATGTAGTCTTAAAAAAATTGCAGATAATATAAAAAGGTTAGACGGTCTATACTAAACAAATAATGTTGATATCGAAATTGATTTTAATTCTAAAATGAATCCAATAAGTTCATTTTAAACACCATTAAATTATTAGATAATGTTAATGGATTTTACTTTGCATAAACTGTTTCTGTCGTCTATAGAACATGGAAGCTAACAAAGAATTATTGCGAAATCCCTTATGGAGCAGTAATCGAATTTTCCATACGTTTTAAGTCTAATCTTAGGGTAGTTTTAGCATGATTGGAAGTCCGGAGATAGTGTGCGGCTTGTTAAGATTTAGAAAACTACAATCAGAGCGTGACTGGACTCCAGACTTTTCCAGCCGTTCGATAAGAGGAATAAATGAAAGAAAAAGAATAGGAAAATAACCACAACGAAAGTAGACAATGTTGGGCATCAAAGGTCGTGACGATCGCAGTTAGAAACTAATAGAAATGAAAAGCAAAGTAAAAAATATGTGAATGTAAGTAGACAACTATTATATAATCTTTCTGCATTAAGAAATATTATAATTTTTTTATATTTACAGTGCACGATAGTGATATATATATACCGATATACATATATGGATATATATATATATATATATATCCATATTTAGATGTTTTTAAAATTATCATTTTTTAAATTTCAGTCGCACTTTTGTCCACTTATTAAAATTACTTCGTATAATAAATAGAAATTATCTATTTCTATATTTTTTGTTTAAACACCTTTTAATTATTCATTCAAAATAACTATTTTATTTTTTCCTTGCAAGAAATGAAACCGAAAGTCTATTGAGAATATTTTGTATATTGCGTATCTATATATTATCTCCGTTTTATTTCGCAGTTGAATGGTTGATTATCCAGGTGGCTATCAAAATTTTCGTCAAAGTAAATATTTCTGGTTGATCATGAGTTAAAATTAAATTCGCTGTTGAAAATTGGTAATCAAGTGTGAATAGACGAAAATCTTACGAGCTTTCATAAATCACTTATTAAAAAATGGATAACTAAATTCAAAAATAGGAAAATTCTTATGTTTATTATAATATGAAAAAAAAAATGGTGAAAAGTAAATTAATAAGTCACGGTATGTTAAATAGGAGGGTGTTAAAAATAGTCACATAGAACGAGATACATAATTGGAAAAGTCTTTTAAGGTGTATTGTACATGTCACATGGAAGCTCAAAAATTAGATTTATAGTATATAGTGTTTTTATCTTTGAGATATTTTTTGAGAACGAGGCAAGAAAAAGTTGAATGGAGAAACAATTGTTGTGATTTACAATAATAAGATAATTTTGAAATTCGGCTTTGTACTTATTTATTATTTTTTCCATTACGTAAATAAGTTCTATTCATATATCTTTGCTTCAAAAAAATATAATAGAGTTTCCTTTAAAATTTCATGATGGTAATGTATGCAACACGCACTTACCTTTTTTAAAAGAAAATAACTCTACTTTTTTAACAAAAGTTTTCGAAGAATTAATATTTGACGTTTCCTACAGGCAGGATACTAAATATAAAATAAGCTACTTTCTTCGGCGTTCATAAAATTACATGCAATATTTAACGAGTTACGATATTACAGTTATTATTATTTCAGGCGCTAGATGTCGTTCACCGGTAAGTCGTAAAGTCCGTTCGTACAATGATATAGTTGAAAACTAAATCTCCGAGGTCGTAACTTGTACGTTTCTAGTGATTGGTAGCCCTGTAAAGTGAAATGATACTTGCGAAGCAGCAGGAACACTTATGCTTTTTCGCTTCGTTCCTATTCAGACTTGGAAATCCCGCCTGTCCATTAATTCAATCCATTTAAATACATTCTACTCCATCGATTACATTGCGAGAATGAAATACCTTGGGCATTCAAATTTTTACTAGAACGTTTCGAATTATTGAATTTGAGATTGAAGTAAATATAAAGCTCTGGCGTGTTAAAGATTTTAAAAGATTATAAAGATATATGCCGATTGCTTTTTGTGTTTAACAAATAGTAGTTTAATATGAACAAATACAATTTTAAACATTAACGTTATATTGTTTTCTGTTTTTATTTAATTATAATATTTAAAAATGTCTTAATGGTAGAAATTCTAGCTATAGATATATTTAAAGGATTTTTCTCAGAAAATGAAGCACAGAAAACTTTTTTTTAATTTGATCTAGAAATAATCATCAAAAATTATTTATTTCGTATATTTATTGCTATATTTTAGTATCTGTTTAGCATTCTAAATTTTTGTTTGTAATTTGTAATGGTTTTTATATATGTTTTCATTTAACTGAAGTTATGTCGGAATTGAATCAAGGATTGTTAATAAATTGTTTCTATCAGCATAAACTTAAGATTGGTAAAAAACAAGCTTAAAACTTTCGTTCCCGTTTTTATATTACACTCATACTTTACGCTACGTTTGGCTCATACTAATTGTTTTCCATCAATCAATTCTAGGGTAATTTAGTAGTAAGAATAATTGTAAGTTTAATGCTACATTTCTTAAAAATGGTTCAAGATACACAAGCGCGAAAGTGAATTTTTGGAAGCCAGTATGTTTGTGACCATATTTATCGGCGAAAATTTATGGGAACATGGGAAGACGAAGCATGATGTATATGTACTTGTTAACAAGTTTTCAAATTTAAAGGCTTCACTTGGTAATATACCATTAGAGAGTAAAAGGAAGTTTAGAAATAAAAATATCTATTTGATTTTGAATTCAATATTTTCTATTAATCCTTTAGGTTTGTTTTTGTAAATTTTAAAGTTGTGGGCTCTAATCACAATCCTTAATACAGGTTCAAAATATAGACATTGGACTTACAATCATCCGCCTTTGTATAAATCACTCTGTATATCAATACTGTTCGAAATATTTCCTAACTTTTTAAATTTTAAAAATAAAACTAAATTCATGTTGAATACACAAAACGTTTCGGATATAATCACTCTTCGTAGTTTAATATAGCTTGATATGCATCACCTTGTATAACTCGAAACTGAAAATCAATTATTAAAAACTTACATTTTAATTAATTTAAAAAATGACGATTATTAATTATAAATAACCTTTGTTTCATAAAATAATTCGAATTCAATATCGTATAAACGACCGTCACTATAATTTAAATGTAAAATTTTATTATTTTTCCGATCTTGCGATTATCTTTTTTACGCTTTTCACGCCATGTATCATCACTTTTCTTCGAACGCTTGTATTTTCATTGATGCGCCATCTTGTTATTTCCTGCGGCTTGTTTTGAAATTAACAGTTTTAAGTAAATCCTAATTGTTTCCGATAATACTTAATTTTGGGTCATTAAAAAGACAAATTTCTTTATGATTTACATGGTAATATAAAACTTAACTTATAACTGGTATTATATTGCTTTCGTTGACTGTTTTTGGTTAATATACCTTGAGATTTATGAATTCTCTTTATTGACAAATTCTTTATCGTGATTTTTACTCAACAATTGTATTTAGTGAAACGTCTGGAACATTTTACAATTCATACCTGTCATTAAAATTATTCAAATAGAATGTTACATATCCTTTAATGGATATGATTATGGCAGTACGCAAAAGCAAACAATTTTAATATAGAACTTAAAGCTATAAGTTTAGCTAGTGGCTATTCATAAAGTAACTTTTAGGTAATTTTTTATACTTTATAACGATTTATTTTTTACAAATTTTTGTTTTAGCAGAATATGATTTACTTCTTTAATAAATTTATGTTTTAGAACGTTATCAACCTTCTTATGGTCCTATCTATATACACAGCCTGTAGCAGAGAAAACGCCATCTATTAAAAAAGATATGCGTCGATAAGATTGATCTTTCATCAACTTTACGTCAAAATATCATGCCATTTGCATCATTAGAAGTAGAGAAATTGCGCATAAAGTAACAGTGTGTATTTGGCATTGGACGGAAAATGAATATTGAACAAAGAACAAATATCAAGTTCTGTTTTAAACTCGGTAAATCGTTTACTGAAGCGTTTAATTTGATGAAACATGTGTATGTTGATGCGTGTTAATGACGTTCATGAGTGTGTATGAGTGGTATAAACGATTTAAAGACGGGTCGTATGGACATAAATGATGACGACCATCCTGGTGCAAAAAAATGTTTGGTTATGGAAAGTAACATCGGACTTGTGTGTGAAATTATCAGAAATGAGCCGAAATCCTCATTGAGATACGTAGGAATGGAATTAAATATTTCGAAAGATTCAATTCATCGCATTTTGACACAGCATTTTGGACTGAGAAAGATTTGTGCAAGGTTTGTACCACACAAGCTAACTGAATTCAACATTGTACAGACTTGATTAAAGACTCAAAAAAGGACGAAAACTTCAAGTATTCAATTGTAATTAGCGATGAGACGTGGTCAGAAAAAAAGCCGTTTGGAGAAGTCAAAAGTGCAGAAAATGTTGATTTGTTTTTATGTTTCGAAAGGCACAAAGAGTTTATACCAACTATTCAAACAGTCAATCCTGTGTATTATCTTGGTGTTATGAAGCGTCTTTTGGCGCCTATTCGTCATGTGCGCCCTCAATATCTTGAAAATGGTAGCTGGCGTTCGTTAGATAATAATGCACCATCTCATTACATGACGCTTATCACTGATTTTCTACCTACAAATGGCATTTTAACTATCAACCATTTATATTCATATGAATTCACCGGATTCGGCCCTCTATGATTTCTATCTATTCTCCAAATTACATTAGCCTATGAAAGGACAGCGTTATGCCGACGTCCCAGCCATTAAAAAGGCGTCGATAGCGATCTTGAAGGATATCTCTAAAGATGAACTTGAAAATTCACTCGACATGTTCATTAACCGTGCAAAACATTGTATTGAAGCCGAAGGCGACTACTTTGAATAAAATAAATGAATTTTACCAAAATAGTAAGCTTTTGTTTTTATTTTAAAAAAGTTCGGTTTTCTCTACAACAGACTGTGTATTTTGAAGGGCTAGTATATATCGTAGAACATATTCTTTTTTGAAGAATTGAAACTATATTTAAAATTAACTGTACATTTACCCTTTTATACAGTTTTACATAGTTCTTAGGAAATTTATTTTATAACTTTAGATAATCAAATACATACCCAAAGCGTGTGTTGCCAACTCGGCTACACATCACGCACATTATGTATATTATTATGTCATTCATGATGATATGCCATATATCTTTTGTAATTGGAAAATACATGGCAATATGTAAGGAAGAGTTTTAATAATCAATTTTACATCTCACAATTATACAATAAGTATTTAAGAATAGATACCTGATAGAAAACTGGAATTTCTTGATACGTTGAGAGCTACGTGCCCACCGGCGAACATTTCTTTATTTGCCTTTTTTGTATGTTTTATTGAAGCTTTGAAAAATATTTACTTGTTCTTGTTTTTATTTCGCTAGATTTTTGTAAATTTTTTGGATGGTTGTGGACGAAGATGCAGTTCCGGCATGAAAATTTGCATTGTAGATCTACGTCTTGGACTTTCTAAATCGGTTGTACTTTTGACATTTTCATAATACTAATAGTAATAATAATATTAATAATAAACAAGTTTTTATTTTTCTAATACAATCATTATAGATATTACAATATAAGAAAATTATGATCGTCAAGAGAGAAGGACGAGGAGATATTACATTTTTTATAAAAGAAGTAATTTAGAATAGGATTCAACACACTACATAGATTACCAATGCCTTCGTGCTTGTAAATTAAGCATGCCTTTAAGTAATTCCCTCTTCTTCTTGCGCTACGATTATAGAAATTAAAAATATATTTTTTAATTGCTTTTATTCCTACTATGAATACAATAGAATCAATTAAAATCGCCTACAACAAATATTTGCAGTTTAAGTAATACTTTGCGAGTATCCATCAGTAGACGCGCGACAATATAACAAAATGTGTACCTCTGGTCACGCTGCATTCAATGTGTTAATAATGTACGTTATATTTATTATAAGCAAAAAACGACTAAAAAATAGACTAGTATATAATACCAAATGTACTGAACTGCTATTGAATACTTTCTTTTTGCTGTTAATTTAATGGAAACTGAAAAAAATTCATAGCTAGTATGCTTCGCAGTAGTGTTGTTTAAATTACATAGATAGCTATATTTAATTACTCTACATGAACATGCTACATTTCCGGCAGAAAATATTTTCCAAATATGTGAATACATTAAATCATTGAAATTCTGAACCGTGTTAATGTTTATCCAATAAATAATCCAGGCTGATGTTTTTAACTCGTCATTAACACACATGTTCAGGTAAATAATTTGTTCATTGTTCAACTTCAAAATACGCATATAAATATACATATAAAAAGCAGACTATTACACAAAATTGTGATACTTTGTTAATTTAAGCTAATAAGTAGACTTTACATGACAATAGATCGTATTTGTATAATTTAAAAGCACTGTCTTAACCAATATTACATGAATATCAATGTAACACATACATACATTTAACAATATTTTATTTATTCACACGAGCCAATTTTCATTTCTTAAAAAATTATTACGTTTCCTTGAATGGTTATACTTTGAAGCACGTATTGGCAACACAACCCAATCTCAAGCATGCGTTAATGCTCAAGGCGGATAAAATTTGAACTTCACCTCGAAGTTTCCTTTGACATACCACAAGCATTCGTTTGATATAAAGTCAGTTAGTAATCATATTTTTACTATTAACTATTTCATTATACAAAATTTCAAGCAAAGTTTACATTAAAATGGGAAATAGACATGTATACTGTTTTATAATATTCACTGTTATTTACATATTTACATACAATCAATCCATTTCGTAATTATAATAGCAATAAAGATTATGCGAATATCTAATAAGTTACAGATCGTTTTGGGGTATGAAGCATAGATGTTGGATATTGTTTATTTGCGGTAAAAGTCTTGATAGCGTAATATTTGATCGCAATACTGTAGGAGTTAAAATACAAAAAAATTATATCCCAATTTAATGAATATACAACATATGCGCGTGTTAACATTAAGTGGCTTCCTGGATGAAACCGATTTAGATCCTGCTTCTTTTATTTTTGTCGACGTTTTGTCCACGGCTGCTAGTGAGTTATAAAGAAACATCTGTTTTACTCTCCTTGTAGGAGTAGAGAAAATATTGACAGAAAAAGCAGTGTCAAGGTCGCGGTTCTAGATCGAAAACGGAAAAGAAACTGTGGACAACAAACTATGAAGCTTTAAAATATAGAAGATCATGAAGAGAACTAAAGAATTTGATAAGCTACAATTGATTCTTAGATATGTGATTATTTTTTGGGGAGCCAATGTTAGTAATTTAAAATCTGTTTTGTAGTACAAAAGCAAGCATTAAGAATATTTATTAACATGAAACACAGAGATAGCTATAGGGACATTTTCAAGCAGAGAAATATGCTAACAACTGCAGCAGCTTACATATATGAATGTATAAAATTTGTCTGTACTAGGCTCAACCTAAAATATCTGTCTTCATCATAGACTGTCGTTGTATTACCGTGGGGTAAACTACTCTTATATGAAATTGTATAACGAATTACTTGGGAAATAAAATCTATGGGAAATTAAATGTAATGAAAAATAAATTATGTAAATTATTTTGCAATATAGCCATACGCATTGGTAAAATATCATAACTATTTAGTAGTATAGTAAATGTAAAAGTATTTTGCAACTTCGTTCTTGATCCATTTTCATGTACTGTTCTTAGAATTTAGAAGATTAAGTTGTTGGTCCATTAAAAATGATTGAATGAGTATGACTATGAGTGCCGGGATAAAGAAAAAAACGCATTGAATATATGGAAGCTACATACAATTTTATAACGAGGTACTAAATAAAATAAATAAAGTATTGTATACTTTCGATAAATAAACTTGAAAATGGTATTTGATACTCTAAAAAGGCAAAAATTTAGAAAAGTTTAGAAAACAAAATGTAAGTGTTCTATTTCTAAGAGCAGTTAAAAGCATTCGGTATCTAGACCCGAATATAATATGATACGGTGTTTGTAGCATTTTAATATGAAAGCACGGTAGAGAAAACAATCAAATTAGAACAGGCAACCGACTATGATATTATGAGGGGTTAGACAAAGCAGTATGTTAAGTTCGTTAGAAGTTATCAGCTATAGATACGTAGGAAGTATAACTGACAACATTAGAAGGAGAGAGGAGAAAATAAATAGAGCAGTATCGTCACTAGAGCAGTCACTAGATTTTGTTTTTCATTAGCAGAAGAAATTCCTCGGACATAAGAATATAAAAATCTAAAATATCGATCTATAGAATAACAAAATTGCCAGTGTAAGAGAAAATTAGATATTAATAGTACGACAAAAAAATTCAGGCCGTAGAAATAAAACATCTCAGGAAAGTGTTAGATACGTATAAGAATAACAAAAGAAAAAAGGTAGTGAAATTAAAGGAAAAGTAGATGTGATATCAGTTTCAATTCAATTAATTGAATTGAAGTTAGGTCACAAGAATAAGTTTAGAGAATCTGTAAGTCCAGACCTTTATGAGTTCTAATTCTCTCCTCTGTTTCTGAATATTATCTCCATCGAACTGTCTCACGTTCCTCTCGGAGTAGAACGAGAAGAACGTGGAAACTTATCGACAGAAGTAGTTAAGGTCAGTGACAGTAGTTAAATAGAACTTCGACCCAGTAATAGTAAAAGAAATCCGGCTTAGTATGATAATAATAATACTTTTGACGTAGGTTAGTAACATAGTCATAAAATTTTGAAAAGCATGTTACTTATCATTCTTTGTTTTTATATTATACTTATCATTCTTTGTTTTTATATTACCATGAATAATTAACAAAAAATAAACGAAATTGAAAATAATTGAAAGCACCCACGTAGTCGTTTAGTTTGCAAAGATTTTGCTAAAAATGTAGAAATCAGTAAAAATAAACTATAAAATATTAATTTTACAACAAAGTTATTTTTAAAATCGACATATTCTAAAATTTCCTACCGTTATGTGATTGATGTCGGTTTTAAGAGTGAACTGAAACATATGCTTGACTAAACATTTACAATAAGCCGTGCTTACGTAGCTTCTGTTTTAGAAAAGGTTAAATAGAACCACGAGAAAATTAAATTGGAAAGTTATTAGGCCTTAATAGACTGCGGACCAATTGAGAACATAAACAAGAGACGAAATAAAAAAGAGCTAATTACTTGAACGCCATCATAATTAACATTCGCACTTGTAAAAAAATGTTTAATTAATTTCAAAAGATACATTGATGCTTGTAGTGCTTATTTTATAGAACACGAAGCAGAATGCACGTTACAAATATGCGTATTACAAATTATATTGGGTTGGCAACTAAGTACTTTCGGTTTTTACTGATAGAGAGCGTTGCTTTATTTTTTGTATAACGAATGTTAGTGCTGTACTTTACCGTTTGTCGCGTGATACTAGTCACATTGACATAACTTCAGAAGCAAGTAGTGCGTGATTTTTATTAAAGCTATTAGTTGTGGGTTAATTTTAAATGGAGTGCAGAAACGAACATTTTTGACATATTTTACTATTTTATTTCCGTAAAGGAAAGAAAGCTGCTGCAGCTCACAAAAAGATATGTGAAGTTTATGGTGCTAATTGTTTAACACAGCGCACGTGTCAGAATTGGTATAAAAAATTCCGTTCTGGAGATTTTTCCCTCAAAGAAGATCAACGTTCTAGTCGGCCTACTGAAGTTGATGATGACCAAATCAAAGTCATAATTGAAGAGGATCGTCATATAACTGTTCGAGAGGTTGGGGAGAGGCTACATGTATCGCACACAACAATTGCAAAACATTTAAAATGTCTTGGGCTAGTTAAGAAGCTTGGTATTTGGGTATCTCACGAATTGAAAGAAATTCATTTAACACAAAGAATCAACTTTTGCGATATGCACCTTAGACGAAATGAAACCGACCCTTTCTTAAAAAGAATCATCACTGGTGGTGAAAAATGGTTCCTGTACAGTAACATAGTTTGAAAACGATCATGGAACAAACACGATAAACCAGCTCAAACCACATCGAAAGCTGAATTGCATCCAGAAAAGATCATGCTGTCAGTTTGGTGGGATTACAAAGGCGTTGTGTTTTTTGAGCTGCTTCCAAGGAACCAAATGATCAATTCTGATGTTTATTGTCAACAATTAATAAAACTGAATGAAGCAATCAAAGAAAAACGGCCAGAATTGTCAAATCGGAAAGGTGTAGTTTTCCACCACGATAATGCAAGGCCCCACACATCTTTGGCAACTCGTGGGAAACTATTGGAGCTTGGCTGGAAAGTGATGCCACATCTCCCATACAGTCCTGATCTAGCACCATCTGATTACCATTTATTTCGAAGTTTGCAGAATTCTTTGAATGGTAAAACTTTCACAAATGACGATGACCTTCACTCGCACCTGGTTCAGTTTTTTGCTGATAAGGACCAGAAATTTTATGAGCGCGGAATCATGCAGCTGAAAGAAAGATGGGCAAAAGGTCATTGAGCAAAATGGAAAATATATAATTGATTAAAAACTATTCTTTGTTTAAAAAAAAAGTGTTTTATTTTATACTACAAAACTGAAAGTACTTAGTTGCCAACCCAATAGATATAGAAGTAATCTAAATTAATTTTACATTTTCAATCTCGTTATAAATTAATATCGAAATGTTAATGAAAATGTAACAATGGATGATGTATAGGTATGGAAACCTAATTGTATTTTGTTTAACTGTTGGGATATAAAGGATTTGTTGTTGACAGAACTTTGAAGTTAACGAGTTTAATATGGAAGCCGGAAAGAATAAAACATCAAAAACATATCGGAAATAAATCTGTACTGTAAATGTAAATCTGCAGGAACATATATGTATCTACATGTATGTACATATTTAACGAGTAAAATGCTAAGAAGAGTAATATGTAGAAACATCATACAATTTCATATATAAAATAATGCAAAAAAAAATATAGAAAACTGTATACTATGCACACAAAAGTAAAAGATATGATTACAAAAGATAAATAAACATATACATTATACGAATAAATCAAAGAGATGGTAGACATATTATACTCGTATGCACATGCACATACATACATACATATATTCGTTGTATAGGTTTTGATAATTAATAATAACAACAACAACAATAATAATAATAATGAAGGTCATTGTCGTCAGAAATAAAAATGGTAAACTCAAAAATTGATTAGAAAAAGGTATACGTGAAAATTAATTAAAGAAATCATCAATACTATAATGCTCCATGTCACAAAGTAATTTAAATATTTTTTGCGATATATAGCTAAAATACATCAGTCTTTGAACTGGTAATTTGTTATAGAACTTTAAAGCAACATATTGTAGACTACTTTCACTTAGGGGCAATCTATGACTTGGATAACAATAATCAATTTTCTCTCTCGTATATTCATGTGAGAAGTATTTTGTTGGTAAAAATGCTTATTAAATAGAAAGAGCAGTACCTCCAAGGTATAAACTGCTACAATAGTCAATATACCATTCTGCCTGAAGCAGTCTCTCCAAGATTGAATATTCAAGTTTGGAAATAATTCTCATGTGACTATGAGAAGTACTTCCAAACTTGAACTTGTACTGGTATATGATTCTCTATCTTGTACGACTGTAGCCACAGATCTACTTGATGCTTAAATTTGTTAAGTTTCAAGAAACCAGAGTAGTTTATTTGTTTCTCAACGGAACTATTTCTTGACAATGGTAGCAGTAAGATTATTGAAAACATATTTAGATATGGCCGACTGATAGCTCAGTGGTAAGTCGGTGTTGAGTAAGTTTATCACGCCGGGGTCTCTTCGAGCTGATGACC
The DNA here is from genome assembly GCA_031893035.1 of Dermolepida albohirtum. Classification (NCBI taxonomy): domain Eukaryota; kingdom Metazoa; phylum Arthropoda; class Insecta; order Coleoptera; family Scarabaeidae; genus Dermolepida; species Dermolepida albohirtum. Next base: position 33,943 of record JAVIWB010005927.1, on the reverse strand, counting down.
CGCTGGACCCTTTTCCGTTTAAGCGAATGCTAACAGACAAAAATGTTAAGTTACTTCACGAGCGTGGACGTAATAATAACTCTTTGCTAAAGCCACCTATAATTGGCGCTAAGCTGTTATGGGATATGAAAGTATAAATTACTACTATTATTATTAAATGTAAAAATCATTAAACTTTGCTACAGATTTACTTTGGGAAGATATATTTAATATCAAATCTACATTTGACATGATGCAAGTTATTAGCAATCTTGTTTACGTTCGCCCCCCATCAGTGCCTGCCGCTGGTTACCCGAGAATCGTATAACCGTAATTATTACCGGTTAGAACTTTTTTCGTGAAAATATCCATTCCTGCCATGAAGGACGGTTTAAACTACACAGGGCATTCTATTTACAAGTTTTTCTAGGATTGCGTTCTATTCTTCTTGGAGAAAATTCCGTAAGTTGTTTGTTGAAGTTGGTCATACTTCACTTATTCGTCTGACCAGTTCATTCTATAATAACTCGATCGGATTAAGATCTGAAATCTGTGATGATCATGTCATTATTTACAATACATTGTTTGCTTATATGTAAATACTTTTCTTTTCCTGTTGTTTTTCGTAGATATCCAGCGTCAGTAAAGAAACTAAAACCCATACAAGCACAATATTTATAATTTACTTTACAATAGGCATAAAATAATCAGAGATCATTTTCCCATACTTCTCTCTTCGAATCAAAATTCTTCTGGTTTTACAACACTTCAAACTTCCGAACGTTGATTCCTCGGATCCTAAAAGGCGTTTATACTCTTCAATGCTCCAATCTTTATGTGCCTACTAAAGTCCCGTCGTTTCACTGGTCTAATAGATATTTTTCTTTCACATCCGCGATTAATTTCAGCGGTGATTTCGAGTACGAATAACTTACTATTTCGCTTAGTACTTTCCCTTCATTATCTATATGAGAAGTGCAATGACTTAAGTCGCATATAAACTTCCGTATTTCCAGTTTCGTTATATAGGCGAATAATATCACTTACTGTAGATTTCTTAAGAAATGTAATAAATATTTTTAAATTGCTTAATCTTAAAATTATTTTGAATTAGTTTAACAGTTATATGATTAATATGATTAAAGTATGTACTATTTGGCATGACTAAATGTGTCTATTACTATTTTGTTGAAACTATTGGTTCGCCAATTTTTCGTTAGTGCCCGAATTACATGAATTAATTGTATACACTATTAACTAAACGTCGCTCACTTGGTACCAATCCTAAGGAGTGACAGAAGCCCTAGTACGTATTAGTTTTGTACCGACTGTCCCATTGCCGCAGTTTAAGGATGTGTTTCTGAAGCAATTTTAAGTTAAAAATTTCTAATGAACCTATATTTAAAACTTGATCGTAACTAAGCTACAAAAATTTTAAATTTTAGATAACCCTACTAATGCAGGTATCACGTATCGTTGTTGATTTCGTTGTTATTAAAACGTTGGGGTGGCTGTGATTCATCAGTTATTATTCATTGTGACAGTAAACGTCAATTAAGTTAATTGAGATAAATGATGATTTTCATTGCGATTTTATTTGTAGCAGTATGTACAGAACACCTTCATTAATAGGTTACCTAAAACTACAATTGCTTGTAGCCCAAATACAATAGAGTTTTGGGAATATGTTCATTAGATATTTTTAACTTGAAATTGCTTCAGTATCACATCCTTAAGGTGTGGCAATTATGTCATGGGATAACTGGTACATATTGTTCAAGATCTGTTCAAGGATATATTTGCAAAGCGATTCTGTTTATTTACCTATCCTGAGACTTATTTCCCTATATCGTATCCAAATTTAAAGAAATCTAATAGATAAATTTTGCTTGAACTTTCTTTACAAAATATCTAAAAAGAATAAAAATTCGAACTAGATTCATAAACTTTATTTTCGAATTTATTCTTGCTTGTTATTTCATCAACAATGTATATGTATAACGTCCAGATAATTTGTGCTGTTTAACCGTTAATCAAATTACTTATAAGAGTCGCGATCTGATAAAGCATCAATAATTTAAAAATTAAATTCGAAATTTTAATTTTTTTTAAAAATATTTGTAAAATTTTGATTATTTGTTTGTTGATGTTTTATTTGTTGATTTCGTTGGGTAAATAATAAGAAAAAACCATTAATTTCAGAATTTGTTGTCGATTTTTAGATAGAAGTATATTTTTATATTTAGTAAATTACTTTATATACCAATTGTTCCTACTTCATCAGCGCATGTTAGTTATATTCTGGAGGGAGTTCAGTTGATAAGGATGGATATATAAGAATAACTACCTACATCAAACTGTATAGTTAAAGTGGACTACTTGCTTACAATTAGTGTGGGCAAGTATATCATTTGTTACCAGTGTATGTGTTTTGTTTAGAGAGAAGAATGAACTTTTGTCTTTCCTCAGAACCGATTCGTTGTTGTTTTCTTGTTACTTTCTTGTTTTTTACTTTATCGATCCAGAAACAAGAGAAAAACGCGACATCTTGTCTTTTGTCGAAGAAGCGGTTAAATTGCCGTGTATAGAGAGCATCCCATATAATCTAAACAAAGCTTCCCCTTTTATCAAAAGTCACGACGTGACATCAATATTTGGACGTCGGGCCGTACAAAAAGTAAATTGGATAGTTGTGTAGCGCATTTTTTATTTCCGTTTTGACGTGTGTATCCTGGCAAACACGTCCGCTCTGATTTAAATAGATAGCCGTTTAACATTCTGCGCAAAAAACGACGCCGATTATTTTCATCCTTCGGATGAATGGAATCAGTCAAGGGCTCAACGCATTCATCGTTCAGAGTACTGATTTTGTATGTTTCTTTTTGTAAAGTTACATCACGGCGGATTAGAAAGTGCCATTTCACGAATGAGATGCTTCGTTCATTCAATTTCAAAATAAATTTTTCGGATGCGTTCTTTGGTATCAGTGAATATCCATGTCAATATTTTATACAACTAAGACATGCGTGTATTCACACTCTCTATATATCTTTCTTATTTGCTCGAAATATATAACTAGTCTGAGTATATTTGAATTTTATATACTTTTTAAATACATTAAGTAATTATATTTGGAAATGCTAGAGTGAGGAATATGGTCGGCGCGCTACATGCGTACACTTGATAGTAGGTAAATAAAAAAAAATAAAATAAATAGTTATATATAATTGAAACACCCTTTTAAGTTGCGCTTTTAGTGTAATCATGAACACGACAAGATCGGCTAAATATTTAAAACATCAGAAATCGGGTTCACTGTCAGGAAAAAATGTTCTTACATAAAGAGTCAAATCTGCATCTTTCTTTAGCATACTCTATACTTTGACTCTAGCACTAACATTTTTGTCGTCCCTGAAAGCATGTAGCTTTTTTGTACAATGTCTAGCATTTGCAGTGAATCCACTAATGGTAACGAAGGGTTTTATAATTCATCAATTGCTTGAACTACTCTTTTGTAATTATTATAATTTATTTGTAATTTGCTGCAACTTCAGCATCTTGGAGTTTCTTTTGACGCCCCTTGCTTCTTTGAGAACCAATTTAATTTTTAGGAAATACAAAAAATAATAAAATACTGCCTTTATCCATGTTCACCAGAAGGTAAGAATTGGTTATGAGGTCGACCTACAGAACGCATAGTTGTAGCGCTATCAGTCATGAACATTAAGAGTTGATTTCGAATGTACTATATTTAACACTACTTTTAAAATAACTTTGACGGTACACTACTCTTCTGGAAGGGTAAGATTAAAGATGACGGTTTACCATAGGTTATTCTATTGTATAAACTATAACACTAACAAGAGAATTTTTTCACTCTGTCGTTTCGTATATACATAAACAGAGCTTTTATTTTCCAGTTTCGATTTAATTTTATTTTCAATACGTTCAATACGTTCACAACCATATGGTACAAATAATTTCGAACTAGATAATTTACAGTTCGCGTATTTATTCCAGTATGGGTTGCCTAACAAACAAAACGGTAGATTGCACACCATCAGCGTTTAACATAAATTGTATAGAAGTTTCTCATTCGATTGTACGCCAGCTTTTTTATGCTGTTCGCCATCTAAGTGTTTTTTGCAATTATATTTCGTCCAGTACATGTGCTGTCTATCGCAAACTATGTACGTGATGTACGATGGCGCCAAAGTGAAGTGTCATCGTACACTAAATCCGGAAAATCACAAATAAACTTATTTATTGTGTTAGATAATGATCATTTTTTCAACCTACGTAATTGCGACATAATTCAATACAACGTACAAAACTCCATAATACAAGTGAACACCTCCAAACAAAGATGTAGACTGCATTACATACATACATACATATATTGGGTCTGTAAAAAGTTCGGTATAGATTGCACACCAAGTCACAGCGTTTTTTTAACCTTCCGATAAATTGTAATCGGTGCAGTGGTTGGAAAGTTATTCGCACTTGAAAATGTTTTTCTTCATTTATTATGATAAAGGGGAAGAACGCTGCGCAGGCTTGTGATAAAATTTGTGCTGTGTACGGTGAAGGTACTTTTTCTGTTGCGCGGATGGTTCGCTCGCTTTCGTTCCAATGTGAAAGATGAGTCACACTAATCACTGTGTTTTCTTGAAAAAGTCAAAGATAAGCATATCATTATTGGCATGGAGCTAGGCATTGACCACAAAACTGTTTTGAATCATTTACACAAAGCTGCTGTCTATCGCAAACTATGTAAAACGGAATGATGTACGATGGCGCTAAAGTGTGGATAAAGGATGGTGAGCCGTCATCGTACACTAAATGATGCTGTGTGTATGGTGGGACGGAAAATCACAAACTAAACTTATTTATTGTGTTAGATAATGATCATTTTTTCAACCTACGTAATTGCGACATAATTCAATACAACGTATCATCAAGAACTCTCATAATACAAGTGAACACCTCCAAACAAAGATGTAGACAAAAAAATGCATTACATACATATATGTCGTCCACGCGCCATGCGGGGACCAGTTAATTTTACCCCTTCTACGTTCTCAGTGCCTGTCTAATGATCAAACGACCGAATTTTCGCACTGTAATTTATTATTGTATTATAATACTATGCCTTTCACTGTATTTTAATAATAACGAAATATTGAACCATAGTAGCAAACGCATACAAACAGATGTTTGGGCTCAAAACGACATCACCATTCTATAAAACACGGCTGAATAATAAGAAGCCTAATAGAGTGCTCACCAAAACTAATTCTCAAAAAACTGCACAAGGAATTTTAATAAGACGGACTCACGGATTTATTTAAGTTTGCAAATATAAATTAATATGTTTTATGGTTTATAGTATAATTTACTAAGAAATAATATGCGCTTCTTTTTGGATACGCAAAAATTATAATAGTTTGTATTAATTTGTGCATAATTCATTCTTTTCATGATACTAAATAAAGTAATAAAATGTGTTTTAAGCGACGTGTACTACTATAATTTGTTCCTTGTTCAAATCGGAGGATTTTCTTTTATAAAATACATATATTCTTCTTTCTCCATTTTATAGAGGTTTGCAAATGACAATCTTTTTCAGATTAGGATAATCATCGAGTTAATTAATTTAGCAAGTTTTATCACATGTTTTGTCCCAGTTTAAATATTTGAAAATTGTAACCTATAGTTCCATGAATGTCTTTCAACGGAGATTTTAGTATTAATAGTAGTAATTTAAGTAACGAAAAATTAAATTAATCGAAAGCTGCAGTCAATTTTTAAAGAGATGGCAAGATATACTCTTTAAAATTAATTTTAAGTTAATTTATAACAAATTGTTAGAAATAATATTATACAAACATTTTATACTCAGCAGAGTCTCTTAACATTTTAACAGGTGGCTATGAGCTAACATTTCTCTTGTAGTATAGGGCTCAGTATGTGAGTAAATAGTCCAATATGGCCTTACTTATCACATGTGTCGCAACATCTGCAGTAGAATACTAATACTGTGCTAGTGTTATTCAAATTTAGCTTATTTTAGATGTTTACTTCCATTTCTCTTTCTTTGAGTGTTCGTTTTTCAGAAATTTTTTTCATTAGTTTTGCAATTTTAATAATCAACAAAAATTATTTCTGTGCTTTTTTTTATAAAATAAACAGTTGCCTAAATAAGTTATCGATTATATACTCCTTTTGAGGCTATGGCTAGTTATATAAACAAAAGAGACAAAAAACCAGTATCTGTGTCCTAGATACGTATTTCGACAACTAAGTTGTCATTGTTAGCAGGAAATTAAATACAATGTCGTACATTAGCCCGTAGTAAATGCACGCAGAATAAATCGCAAAACACTCTACTCGAAGACCGTACAAATACAATATACGGCACTGTATTTAATTTTCTGCTGATAATGACAATTTGATTGTCATAATACGTAACCAGGACACAAATATTAATGTGGGAACGATTTTTTTTAAATTAAGTTATCGATTAGTTAGAGGTTTTATAAAATTTGTAGCAATTAAAGATAATATTGACTTCTTTACTATAAAATATTTTGCCTCAAAGTTTAATATTAAGGACAAAGCCAACGAACCGGTTTGATAAGCCTCATCAATGGCTTTCATAGGACCGGAGTTTTTCTGCAATATTGGAAAAAGAAATATTGAAATGGCTATAGAATTTGGGCTGCAAACAGGTAAACAGTTCCTTAGAAAACGATAGCCCAAATTTACAACGGAGTTAGTAAGTATTTTGTTAGATATATTTTTATTAGGATGATAATGGATTTATCAAGAGATACTATCCTCTTAATAAATCCATTATCATCCTAACAAGAAGTTCAATAAACATACATGAACTTAAGAGAGACTAGAGAACGTATTCTAACGAGACTTAGAAACACATCAAGAAATCTAATTTAATCTAATTGAAGAGTAGAAAAAATGAGAAATGAGCAGGTATTTCACGTAAATGCAATGAACGATAAGTTATAGAAGATAGTATGAGCATATTAATATTGATTTTAATTTTTTGGTGAAAATTTAATAAAATTTACGTACTTAAAAATAGTATAACGAAGATATACATACTCGTACATATGCATCACTATACAAATACTAAGCGCGATTACAAATATAATACAGTAAATAGTAGTTCTTACATAGTGCTCTTATATAATGAAGGTTCGTTTAAATACGTCTTTATATTTTTCTAAGGAACTCGTTTAAAAAAATGCAAAAATAAAAATAAATATTTATTTCCAAGGAAAATTAATCGTATAACAAATAATAAATAATTAAGTAAACAAAAACTATCTGCTTTAGCAGTGCCTAATCAGGTAATAAAATGATGATAACAATAAGAAAATCAATTTAAAAATTCCAAAATAATCTCTCTCTCGAAATCAAATGTGCATCTACATTAGACAACTGATAATGACTGAATGTCCCAAGTATTTAACATATTCGAATTTCACTCACGGCTGATGTTAGTGTAGGTGAAGATTGTGATAGTATTGTAATCAATATTGGAGAAAAAGCTCTAACCACAATCTATTAGTATTCTATTCACAGACACATAGAAAGACGAAGAGAAAGAGGTTTAAAAGAGTTTTTTTAGGCTTTTTAATACAGCGATGGGAGATACTAACCTGCTAATATATTTAAATTGTTAACAATTAGTCATTTTCTGTCTTGTGTATTACTAGAGAGATGCGATATTAAGATAATTTGCTTAATACAAAGGAAAAACGTACGTTCAACTACTCTCTGTTTCTACGAAAAACTTACTAGAATGTCTATCTGTTCCATTAAGAGTAGGATATGCATTTTGTTTAATTTTAGGGTTTTAATACTGCGTATCGCCAGTAACGCGATCTCCATTCACGATGGAAATGAGGCAGAAAAGTTCATTATCTACATGGCTGTGGTTTTAATGTGTATATTTTCTCTGCATGTAGATTGCTGATGTCAATGAAGCGGATGTTATAAAAACATATGTACATGTTATTTTACGTATACATAAAGCACGATTGACCCTATATAAAACGAAACAAGCAAGGCATATCTGTAGCGGATGCAAGATCCGCCAGTTTTGTCGGATGTCCTATTTTGCTGCAGAACACTATCAACCGCTCGTAAAAATAAAACGTAGATAGGATAGTTGAATTAGAGACATACGAAACTCGTAATATAAAATAAAATTACTTTTTAGTACACTAGAACACTAGACTAGTTCAAACGATACGGTTCTTTTCACTGGAAAGTCCGGAATATTATCTCAATAATTATCTCTTTTACATTTTATTCATAGTTTATTGCTTTTTCCGTATATTTTTTCCGTTTCTTTCCAATTCTTACATACGGATTAAAAAATTCGCAATGATTGTATTGCTTCGGTTATATGTAGTTGGAAGATTAGTTTAAGAAATTCTAAAGAAACCTGGTATATAGGCTATGGTATGTGGGAGATTTTTATCAGAGAAAACGTGTCTTAAAATCTTAAAATAGAAAAATTCTATAAATCAAAAAATATTATAATACTAAAGCACTAAGTTGCGATTATTTAATACGCGGCACAGTTTTCGTTATTATCGATTATTGACTGACAATGTTCTTCCGCACTCGCTCATAAAATCTTTAATTTCTGCTGGATTAATTTAATCTGATATGATAGCTGTTTAAAATTGAACAGATGCTTTCAGATCAATTTTGTAGTTATATAAGTCCACATATTTTCAATTCTATTCACATCTGGTGATTGGCATTGCCAATCTGTCTTTCAGAATGCATACAGATGATATCGGTGTTTTGAAGCATTACATTAGTTCTGTTTCATCAATCTACATTTTAGCAGAAAGAAGATGAAGCAGTAAACAACTAGAATACATTTTCACTATTTGCTTAGGATTCAAATGTCCAGAAAATAAACAGTTACCTAAACATTAATATGTTCAATGTACATTTAGCCATTTGTCGCCTTTTCTGGGAGTCTATAGACAAAAGCATGCTTGATCGGTAAATATTATGTTATTCCAACCATTCTAAGCCTACGGTAAACGGTGGTTAATATGTTTTTGAGCGAAAAGTGGTCTAGTACTTTTATATTTAACGTTTGTGTCTTGTAAGTGTTGGCTAATTGTATTTATTGAAATATTTTGATTCTTATTTAATTAATTTTCTTGGGATTGACGCAATGTTAAAGTAGGGTTTAGGTAAAAGAGGCCCAATTCAACGGAATAAGCAAAGAAACCAAGATGCTGCAGAGAGACATGAGGTCCACAATAGACTTGAAAAGTTTGCAGTGAAATAAGCTTCACGGCTAACGCGAGTAATCTTAAATCTTGCTAAGGAATTAAAGAAAAGTAAATCTCGTACCACTGAAAATGGCAACTTAAGATATGGAATGAAATCCATGGACAAAATATGAGGCGAAATGTTCTCTACCAAGTTAAAAAAGTGTTGAATGTAGAGATCCAAAACTTATTAATTTGATTGGAATTTAATGAGGTATTGCACACAAATTTATGATTTGCTGTATGGAGACATTGGAGTTTTGCTGAAGAAGGAAAAGAGGGAGCGGCAAGTAAATGTAACCTGAAGCTATGTTAGGGTGGCTGTTTATCTGAAAAAATTATCAACTTTTGTCGTGTGGACGTGTATATTGTCACCTGGAAGTCGTATGTTTTCAGTTAACCTTTGCTGTTTTTTTAATAATATTTCGCAATTTATGCAGAATGAAGAAGAAGTTTAGCACAATAATCGACAGTTAGTCGTAGCGTTGCTTTCTTTAAAGCCGATTATCACTTTTTCCTCACATTCTTAGAAAACAGTTGCCGTGATTTTTATTCCGATTTAAATAATCATGGTTTTATGTCGAGCTACTTCGTTGCATCTTCGGCATCTTATAATATTCATTTTCAGTAAGGGATCATAGTAAAATACCATAGTTTCATTACCGGTACTGATCTTTTGCAAAATTTTGTATTTATTGGTTTTACAAGCATCTAAATATATGTATGTACATAATTAATACGGCGCTGGAGTTGAAGCTTCAGTAGCGGAACTTCTACTGAAATACTAACTTTTTTAATCTTTAAATGACCGTGGAAAATTCGCCTACTGATAGTTTGGTAAAAGTGTTCGTAATTCTATGATCTGTTACCACTAAATTTTAATAACGACAGTGCGCTTTGCGCTCAACATTTCTAGACGACCCCCGGATTTTGCATTTTCAACGATGCTTTTCTCAGAAAATACTCCATAAACTCTATTGAAAATGTGTTTAATTTGTCGAGTATTTGGTTACCACTCTATATTGAGTTTTTGAAATTTCTGTAATATTTATTTCATTAGGACATTCACTTATGACGAATATGACAATTAGTGAAGATACCATGCTAAAAATTTTATTCAACATTGCTAAGAGATCTTAATAAACTTAATAAAGAGTTTTAATATTGATTATTTCTCTATAAAATGTAGCAAGCGATCTATAAGGACACTAAAATCTGTCAATTAATTTAAGTTTAATAAAGTTAAAAGCAACTTGAAGTTTTACAGACTGAGAAAATGTTTAATCGTGAAATATATATGAATATTAAGCAATAAATTGCTTTTTTATATGGAGTTTCAGTCGAAAGATTCAAATAACATAGTTCTATAGAAAAGTAAATATTGCTAACTACTCCAGGATGTGTTTTAAAATTAACAGTTCTTCAGACTGTGAACAAATTCTTTAAAAAATTTAAAGTTCCACAGTGTATCAGTTTGTTTAAACTTCTGTATACCATTACATTAATTAAAAATTTGTCTCTCAAAATTTTTAATTCGTTGGATAGAGGAAAAGTACCTGGAGATAATTTTAATTTGTATAAGTACATTTCATCGAATGGTGGATGTAAGTCAGTTACATTTATGGTTAAACAGTTTGGTAGCAATGATTAAATATAGATTTGTGTAAGTAAACTCTTTAACCATTAATAATTATTATTACCTATCCAAGTGCACATTTTAATAATAAAAATATACATACATACATACATGTATATGTATATATAGTTCATATGGTCAAAAAATAAATATCTATTGCTTGCCAAAGGTAAGATACTTTATACTTTTTCATTTTCTTTATACGGTATCCTTACTATTGCTTACATTTTGTGTGTACTTTTGCACTGTGCCTTTTTTCGTCCTGAAATTGATTATCTGTTGGTCAAATAAAGATTTTAATTATAATTATTTTTATTATTAAGATAACTGATAATGGTGTCTAATAAGATCGAAAGGTAGGATATTTGGTGTTAATATGTAGCCGCAGATTGTAGAACAATTTTTATCCGTAAGGGCGATAAATCTGTTTATTTAAAACAATAAGAAATTGTGTTTCTAAACTTTTATTTTAGAGGCTTGGAAATACTTACATTAGCTGAAGCATGAACAATAAGTAGCGCGGCTAAGACAAAATAAAGCACTTGTGAGATTACGAAGGTCTGACTATGTCTGTTAGTAGGAAGCAATTAGTAACGTTCACTAGTGATTGGTTATTAGAGTTTCAGATCATGGATAGATGAAAGCTGCACTTTATTTATTTAATCAGCAAATCTAGCAAACACTTGTACTAAGGAACTATCCGTTCTGGGTTTACATCTGGTGCATGAGTATGGGAACTAGTACTTCTGTGAAATTCGAGCTAAACCCAGAGTGTTATTTTTCTTAGTGCTCATAAGAATAGTATAAGAAAGGCGCAGAATAAAAAAGTAAAAAAGAATATGTGAGAGGTTTTAAACCTGTAAGACAAAAATCCTGCATGAAATAAATAAGCCAGAAAATCAAGGACAAACCAGGCTCATTTTCACAGGTACTTAAAGCTAAGAGGGTCAACATCGTAGAAAGAGCGAATATAGTGCCTGGAGGAGAGACAAGATCAGGTAAGTAATTTGAAATGTCTAAGACTAAAGTTCTAATAGCTGGTAAAACAATTCTAAAATTGTATAGATACCAAACAGTTGCAATCAAGGTCAATTTCGATAGGTATATGAAAAAACACCCCAGAGGGATATGAAGACCACAATAGATTTGAAAAAAATAGAGTGAAATAGGCTTCATAGCCACTGAAAATCTAAAATCTTATTAGGAGATTAAAGAAAAGTGAGTCTAGTATTGAGTGGAATACAAAAAACGATAACCTAAGATATTTAATGAAAGAAGATGTGCTCTACTAAGTTGGAAAGTTATGGATGTAGAAAACTAAAATATTTTAATTTGGTTAGAACCAAATGCAATTTATTTCATCAGGCGCTTCTAACTTGATAATTAAGTATTGAATAGTAATGTATGGTTCGTTGTATAGAGACACTGTAGTTTCGTAATTATAGAATGACTACTAGTTACATTAACGTAATTGACGCCCATTAATTATGTACCAGAATATCAGGACAGATTTTGTTATAGTATTCTTTTTCTTTATGTATTTCCATATACTGGTAGAAAAGTAAAATTATTTTGAATGTCGAAATATAACTGGGGATAACATCTTATAATATTGAGAAAAAGATAAATTTAGAAGTTCTAAAGTAGGTTTAGATAACTTAGTTAGATTAATTTGTATGTCGCAAGAGAATATTATACATTTTCTTAAAATTTAAACAGCATTTATAGAAATATTGCAAAAAAGAAAAAAGAAGCGAAAGAAAATATTTTCTGTTTTTATATCATTTAATGTTTTTCACTTGACATTTGAAGATCGCATAACCAAAGGGCACATTTCTCAAGGTGGCCATTGCCGAACAAAGTAACCGCTAATAACGGGAAATGAAGACAAATACTACCGCGGATGTGGTTACAACAGCAGTTATTTTTCTTTACCGTGACATTAACCAAAATGGCATTTTTATAGCAACATTAATTGTTATTTTCTTTGGCGGACGCTTTGTCTTTTTTTTCACATTGCGCCATTATCTATACTGTGAGAAGGCATTGTTTTGTTTTATTAAGATTTAATGAATCATCTTCATAAACGCAAAATGATAAAGATAGACAAAGAAAATGTAATAATCTACTTATGAGATTCGCGATATTTAAGCGTCACCTATATTACGTTTTCTTGCATGTGAACTGTTCGCTTCTTATTTAATTTGTAATAATCGGTTTCGATTTATGTCGATATTAGTAATTCACGAATGTCAGTTATTTTCAATAGTTCATGTAATTAATGAAAGCTTTGGAAGTACTTTTATATGCAAAAATAATTACCCTATACAATATATTTTCAGGTATTTTTGGTATATGACAGATGTTGTTATGTGCTGGCTTAGACAGATCACTTAAACGAATTCCATGATGTTAGTATACATGATAATAACAAGTCCACATTTGGATCACCAATAATAAATTATCTCTAGTTATATCTAAATGTTGTTTTGCATCTTTTATAAAGTGTGAATTCTTCTTGTAATATTGACAGTTACATATTATTCTGGAAAATATCTATCAAGGATTTAGGAGTAACATTTGATTGAATGTTAACTTTTTCTGAACATGTAAATATAACTAAATCAGCTTTCAAGTCATTGTTTTCTGCTTTCCCTGATAGCATGTTGGAGTATACTTCTATTGTATGGTATCCGATTTACACAGTGTCCATGCCCCAAAGCTGAACTAAAGTTTCTATGGTATTTGAGTTTAAATCGGATGGTCTTTATCCTGAGAGAACATTGAGCACGCTTATCTCTTACAAAGGCATGATTTCACGTGTTTGGAAAACGACGTCAGAAACATAGGGTCTTATTTGCGGTGAATTTTGTTAGAAACAATATAGATGCACCAGATGTTTTATCAAAAGATAATTTCCTTGTCCCAAGCATTGCTTCTTGAACTGTTAATATCTTTAGTCTTTCTATAGTCAAAACAAATATTCTTCATAGAACACCATGACGTAGGTACATTATTTGACGATGTTATCTAATTTAATTGTTGTATTTTATATCATAACATGAATTTGTTCATATATTTAGAATATCTTGTCTATTATTATTACAATTATATGTGCTTTTCGATTTACATATATTTGTTGCGCTAACATATTTAAATTTGTTATTTACTATTATTGGTGGATTTCTAGCACTTCCTCAGTTTATAGTATGCGGTTGGTACTGTGGCATTATTATAAATCATAAAACGGTAAATTAATATAAGTTTTATAATGTTTTGATACGAAGGAATATTATTATGAAGGGAGTTTGAAGTTAAAGATACGAGTCAAAATTATACATTTTAATACATTTCACAAAAAACTACATACTTTTGTTTATTTCTCGACGTATTTTCCAAAATCCCTGAAACATTTGTCCCAGTTACTTGAAGTAGTCCACAATTGTGTCTTACAATTCCTCGTGAAAAATTTTTTTGAAGGGAGCTACATCTGGACTATAAAGAAGATGTTGCAGGACTTTCTAATTTCGCTATACCTACTACAATTTGATTTGATTAAATGTGTGGAGTCTTACGCCATCGTGCAAAAGTTGAACTCGTTCGTGTAATCATCCCGGTCTTTTCCTTCTATTGGCTATGTGCAATTTCTGGAGAGCTTTATGTGGTTTGAAAAATTCACACGGCAGAAGACTTTCATTATCCCAGAACATGGTGGGCATAGTTTTGCGAGAAGATGGCTAGATTCTCAATGATTTCGTCACAGGGGGAAATTGGACCGTTGTGTCGTCTCTAGAGTAAATTCATAAATCCAGATTTCATCTTCGATAACAATGCTTTCAATAAAAGAATTCTCTATCTGATGGTAGTGAATAAGATGTTGAAGAAAAGCACTCATTCGATTAGTTTTTTGTTCATCAAAAAGCATTTTCGATATTTAACGGCCCGAAATTTGCGAAAGTTTAGGTCGCATATGATTTTATGAAGACAATCCTTAAAAGCACCAGTAATTTCACCAGTTTCACGAACTTTAATATGATAATCTTCTCCAATCAAAGGTTTGACAATTTTCCAGTTATTGTCCGTGTGTGAAGTTCTTTTCCTGTCTTGTAGCTCACTCTTGGAATATTTTACGATTATATACGCTATAGTCGTTTAGTTCCCAGGAGTTAAATTATATACAACTCAACATAACTCTGTAGACTTTACTACTATTTGAATGAATGTGTCTACTTATGCATATGGTACCAATATTGCGCATGCGCAGATTGTGTAACAGCCATCTGTACTTATAATATCGGACAGATCTCGTATGCCATTATTTTTACCTTTGCATTTAAATATAAATGATATTAGGTTCTTCTTCATTGTGTATTGAGAAACCTTCTAACGATTGAGTAGATGTTCAAAATAACAGTTTCTTGCATTATATGTCTAGATTGAGATAAATTTCTTTAAGGATTTCATGTAGTTGTTTAGGAATAACTCCAGTGGTAGAAATTACAATTGGTATAAGTTTGATCTGTTTCTGATGCCCTAGTTACTCTATTTCTTCTACTCGTATAATAGTGATATATTTACTGCGTTTCTTTATATATTTTTATTAGGTTATGAGTGTTAAGTACAGAAAAGTCATTTAGTCATATTTTTAAGTATTTTTGAGTTATTGTAACGTCTGGTCTATTACGTCTTATTGTGTGATCTGTGAGATGGTTTCTGTTCTGGCATAATTTAACTTCCGAATATTCTAAAAATATTTGTTGTTCGTCGTTGTCCATATTTTCTTTATCAAGGCTTAATAACCGTGCTGAAAGAGTTTTAGCGCGACTGTTAAGTCCTGAAGATGTTTCATACAAGTACTGATAAAACGCTGGTGTTAGTCGAAGACGCGGTTCCAGTCTGGAATCAAGATGAAGAAAGTGCTTCTACTAATTTGTATTTTTTTAAAGATCGTATGCGCATTATTTTATAGGTATAATCATGTTGCGTTATATATTCTGTCTAACTTTGTACATGCCCTGTGATATGTTATATTTTGTAACATTGTCACTATATGTTTTCAATGTTGTTTTATTATAATTATTATGAGAAAAAATATAATATCTAAACCAGTGTATACAATTTAAATCAACAATTTACACAGTGTCCATGCCCCAAAGCTGAACTAAAGTTTCTATGGTATTTGAGTTTAAATCGGATGGTCTTTATCCTGAGAGAACATTGAGCACGCTTATCTCTTACAAAGGCATGATTTCACGTGTTTGGAAAACGACGTCAGAAACATAGGGTCTTATTTGCGGTGAATTTTGTTAGAAACAATATAGATGCACCAGATGTTTTATCAAAAGATAATTTCCTTGTCCCAAGCATTGCTTGTATGTTATATTTTGTAACATTGTCACTATATGTTTTCAATGTTGTTTTATTATAATTATTATGAGAAAAAATATAATATCTAAACCAGTGTATACAATTTAAATCAACAAATATTAATATAATCGTTATTACTAAATATTTACCTGAGAATTCATATTTACATGTATTAAATCAATCTATTATCATTCATTATTCAGTGGAATAGCATTTCACTCTAAGTGTGGGTTATTCAAAACCAATGTATATCGAGCAACGTTCTCGTAGAATGGTTTATAACGTTTGATGCCGTATTCTCCCTCTGTAGCGTTATTATTATTAATAAATCTCATCTCTGATTCGAACACCTTATCACCCTAAATCAAGGCCTAACATCGCATCTCCTTTACACACGCAAGATACCACCTACTAGTTTTATCAGCACTGGGTCGGGTAACGTCGGAACTCGAATAGGAAAGGTTATGGCAGGCGGCGTAGAGAACATTTGGCGCGCGCGGTATTTTCACGCGAACCGCTTTTTTACCGATATATTTTTCCGTGTTTGAGCCGTGTGATATATGGTTCTGAAGTACGACCGCGGTACGACACTGAGATAGATTCATGTGATACGATATATGGCCGCCGGGTTTTACAAAAACTATTGAAATAAAATTTATGTTCCATCTCATATGTGATATAAGTTAGGATGTGGCACCTATCTACAGAGGCCAGGCGATGCAGTAGAAAGACCGAAACGTCGCAGTATTATACAATGAAAGTATCTTTTTCCCAGGGCATGAACGTCGCGTTCACATACTACAATAGCTTGCGGGTGATAATTAATGTACTTGGTAATTTTCAGTAGTGTGGATTATTGTTGAGCCTGTACCTATTATGGAAACGAAAATAATCCGATCAAGGAAATATTTATTGCTGTTACTGAAGCTTTATTTAATTTTCATTTTCAGTTTTTGGCTGTAGTATAATAGGCACCGAAAATCTAAGCAGTTTAAATTTAATAATTTTTAATTGCAAAATGTTGAATTCATTTTAACAAATAATAGGTTGTTTAGAATTATTTTAAATTGGAATTTTGAATCACAACCAATATACAGCTTAATATAAATTTTAAAAAGATGAGAAAAATGAAGCAGAAATAAACAATAGAATTGAAGAAGCGCTGAACAAAGCACTTATCAGGAAAAGAGAAATAAACAAAAAAACAAAAATAACGGTATTCGAAACGATCTTTAAACCCATATTGACTTTTGGATGTGATAGCTGGACCCTTACGAAGGAACAAGAGTCGAAAATACAAGCAGTGAAAATGAAGTTCCTGAAAAGGATAGTGGGAGTCACAAGAAGAGACCAAATGAGAAAAGAGATAATAAGAGAAATGTTGGAAGTTGAATCAATAAAGAGCTCAATAGAAAAACAACAAATGAGATGGTTTGGTCATTTAATCATAATGGGACCTAACAGACAAACAAAAAAGATATGGCAAGCAAAGACAAATATAAAGAGACAGAGAGGAAGACCAAGGAGGAGCTGGGACGAGACAATGAAGGAAATACTAAGGAAGAAAGACAAAAACTGGAAAAAGGTCAAGATATTGGCGCGAGACAGAAGGAAATAGGCAGAGTTCTTGCATATGGGCAAACAAGCACAGTGAAATGAGAAAGGGACAATCAAATTGAGTGTAGGTGAAATGAGAACCGAGCCTAGTGAGAAGTGAGAGTAATAATAGACCTCAGAGCGAGTGGAAGTGAGAATGTATCCTACACCGAAAGGTAGAAGGGGACTGGATTATATACATATACACTACTGGTCATATTTATTTGCCCACCCTTAGTTTTAGCCAAAATTATTAAACTATCAAATGTGTACTGAAAATGTATTTATTGTACCAATACAATAGTGTAAAATAAACATAAAATACTTACATTTTTCTTATATACAAACTTTATCATTAATTATTATTAAATTTTGCTCTCATCAATGTGCCCACCTTTATTTTCGATAATTGCGGCACATAACCGTGGCATCCTTTCAACTAATTTTTGCAGTGTATCTTCTGTAATTTGTGCCCAGGCTTCTTGAAGTTGTTCCCACAGTACAGTGGTGGATGATAGAGCACGTTCTCGAACCTTCCGGTCCAATTCTTCCCAAAGAAGCTCTATTGGGTTCAGATCAGGACTTTGAGCTGGCCATACCATTATAGAGATTTGGCCTTGCTCTTCTAGTTGACGCAAGATATCGCCACACAATCTAGAAGTGTGTTTCGGATCGTTGTCCTGTTGAAATACAAAGTTTTCGCCAAGAATCCTTAGTCCTGAAGGAACAGCGTTATTTTCTAAAATTTCCTTGTAGCCTTCTTTTCTTAGGATTCCCTCAATTTTGACGAGATCGCCTACAGATCTTCCACCAAAACACCCCTAAATCATTACTGAATCTCCTCCATGTTTTTGCGGTAGGCACAATACATTCTAGCAGTACTCTTTCTCCTGCGGATCTTCTTACGAATATTCGCCTTTTACTACCGAAAAGTTCAAACTTCGATTCGTCTGTCCACAACACATTATTCCACTGATCAATCGTCCAATTCTTATGTTCTTTAACCCAATTTAGTCGTTTTATCTTGTTTTGCTTTCGTAGTAGTGGTTTTCGCAGAGCAATTCTTCCGTATAAACCCGCTTGCCTTAACCTTCTCTGTACCGTGGACACACTAATTGGTTTAGCACGCGCTCTATTCATTTCAGCAGCAATTTCTGGTGCTGTTTTTCGTCTATCGCGTCTACTTATCCGTATTAGATTCCGGTCATCTGCAGATGTCGTCGCTTTGCGTCGTCCAGATCTTCTTTTGTTGGAAAATGTACCACTTTCTTCAAATTTTTTAACGTTATAATCAACGGTTCTGCAATTTAATCGTAATTCTTTTGCAATTTCGCGATTACTTTTACCCGTACGATGATAAACAATTATCATAGCACGCACTTCAACAGATAATTCCTTCGTCTTCGGCATTGCATTAAAATATTCACAATAACTCTCTATTTCACTGTTTTCGCAACAAAAGATGAACGATGACTGACATATAATTTATTTTCCTTTTTGAATAACACATCCTAATGTTGTAATTAGTTAGTACAATAACACAATATTGGGATGATGTAGGGATTAGCCTATATAATATTTATGGTATTTTTCCAATCTATGACACCTTTACGATATATCATAAACAATTTAAGATTTTCGTAGAAATTCATATGGAATTACTTCCACTAATAATATTGTTGAATAATTATAATACAGATTTTTCGAAAGATAATCCGTATTTCAGGAAACACATAAAATTGGGGTGGGCAAATAAATATGACCGGTAGTGTATATATATATATATATATATATATATATATATATAATTTTTATGATGAAGCCTAGGTTAAAGTTACCCCAATTCATTTTCTACAATTAGAACTGCTTAAAACTTGTGGAGACGTTTAATTTTTAATCACAATATGTATTTAAGTATTTTCTATTAAAAATAATGTTAAAATAGTTTTGGATATCATGAAATTATAAAAGGCAACTGAACACCGCTGTAGTCACATCCGACGTAATAACCAATGAACTAACTAGCCAAACGAAGGATATATAGCGTTGTCTTTTAGATGAGCATTAAATAGCTATGCTCTCAACAAAAACTTACAACTAAGTCTCTACGCCTTTACTGCAATTGAAAATTGTAAGTAAATCTGTAATCAATCGAACATATGTCGATAAAGCTATGGTAGCCGGTCTACGTGACTTACTCAGGTAGACTGACGAGTATTGGCATTCTATGAAACGTGTATCTACCATTGCTTTTGTAGACATGTCTTTGATTGATTTTAAACTGTACAGGCTCTGAAAAAAAAGTTATAAAAATGTAGGTAGAGGATAAGGTAAGAATAAGGTAACTAGGTAAAGCTTCTACGATATGATGTTATTGTACACGGGCTGTTCTGAAAATTTAAAAAACTATGGGACTGTAAAGAAAATAATTTCATTTTTCTTTCTTTAGAACCGCTTCTTGAAACAAGCGGAACAACTCTTCTTTTGGCTTCGTGAGTTGCCAAAAGAATATTATTCTATATTTGAAATACTTTTTTTGAAAACCTCCATCGAACTTCCCATAAACATAAACCTACATCCGTTTATCTGTACTTGTTTTCATTCTTCGGTTAATAAACATCGAATCCACAGATTTGCCAGCTCTTTTACACGTAGATGTTTGTGTGAAAAAATATCTACCGGACATAATCCAATGTCTAACATTTCTTGAAACTTTCTATAGGTGATAGTTTAATGATCGTTAATTTGTTTTTTGGTGGTAATAGCGTTTTCCCCACAAGCATACGAAAGCTGCTAGTAGATCAACTTTGGTTGTACAATAAACTTTTTACGTTTAAAATCGTAAAAAATTATAACCCGAAAATCATTTCGGGGAATTTCCATATTACTTACTAATAAACATAATCTATAACATAAAAATTTATGTTTCTATACGCTTTTACTTTAATCGAAGGAAATTGTAACTGAAAACTAGCGAAAGAATAGGTTGTTAATTGATATTATTGCTGGATCCATGGACCACTAGTAGAAATAATGCGTTAAGTCGATGTAAAACGCATTCCTGCAACTACCCTTTTTATTTATCAAGCATTTATAAAATGTGAAAGTAGATTGAAAGTAGAACTAATACTTTTGTGTCAAATAGACATACATTTTTAGAAAATACATTTTCTTATATATTCTTCATATTTATGTATTGTTTGCCCATGCATGGTGTGAATATAAACGTGTTAGTTTCCTTTTGAAATTCTATAAATTAACAGAAAATTATATTAAATTAAGTTAAAAGAAAAGCATGGAAAGCAATGGAATTCTCTTAATTTAGTACAGTAAACATTTGCAATTTTTTCATCGAAATAGAATGACTTTACATTTTTTAAGTGCTTTCTTTACGCGTCTCTTTAAGGTTATTTAACCAATTATTAATTAGTTGCACTTATGAAAAATCAATCGTTTGAAAGGATCGTTTTCCAGAGAATTATTCTAAGAAGAATTAGAAGTTGTAGGTTTTGTAGTTTCTTTACAATGAGAAAACCTTTCATTTCTTTTACTAATAGAAACTGTTTTAAACTTGCAAAAGATGTAATTTAGACATATGAGGGGTAAGTTGGGGGTAAGAAATTATAAAGAACCATTGAAATATAATATTCTTTATTATAGAAACCTACTCTAGTTTGGCGTTGGTAATTCACAAATGTAGCTTTTACAATATTTTTATGATTAAGAAATCTTTAATTTATACCACTAATAGAAAACGCTATTTAATAGCTTCGAATACGAAATAAGATAATTGATTATTTAAAGCTTTCGTGTCTACCTGTAATAGTATCCCGAAAGGTTAGTCCAACGTATTTCGAAGTGAGATGCTATACTGAAACAGTTATAATTCAGGAGCGTGAAGATCCGCAACAGCTTTGAGGACATTTCTTGTAAAAGTGGACGACAGTCAATTAACAGTGCCCGAGGCGAATTTTCAGTTTGGACGCTGAGAAGAAAATACAGATTACAACCACGAAAGTCTACAAGCTAAGGTATTATTTATTTTTAAGTAACTATTGAAACATTTTTTATGAATTCTAGGAAACTGAAAGTAGATTAAATTGACCAAAGAATACATTTAAAACATGATCTATATTCTAGCGCATTTTATTCTTTGAATTAATTTAGAACCATTCAAATATAGTTTTTCGTTTTCTAAACTCTTTTATTTTTAATATTTCATCTAAAAGCATTTTCATATACTTTAGATCGAAATATATGATGATTAGAATTAGTTTGATATTTTCTTTATGTAACAATTTAAATCATATTTCGAAATGTGTTTTTTTTTGACATGAGCAAGCCATTAGGATGAACTGTGTATTCATGTCTGTTAAGTGATCAATTTAAACCAATCAAATTATTGGCTAATTAATCTTGATTATAGGTTTAGTCCGGGTATCTGTTTCGATTATGTCCACTAATCAATATAGTCAACATTTGACGTATTGATGTATTAGTCGGATTCTCTTTATAGACGGATGCGTTGTGAAACCTTAAGCTTGGCCATTAAATTAATTGCATACAATACATGCAGTAATTCGCTATGTTAATTTTCTTAATTTGGTATATAACATAAAATCGTTGATAATGAAAGGACGTGACTTTCAATACAGCATGAAGTGTTTTAGAGAAAGAGTTACGATTTGTATTATTTTTCTGATCTTGATATTATGATATTAAATATACAGTTCACATTTACGTGATGTACATAATATAAACCCTTCGAGTTAATTCTATTGAACGACTTATTGAAATGCCTTATGCCTGTTATTTTCTTGAACGTCTTCTATTTTCTAATAACCATATTTACGAGTTGTTTGTTATAAGTTGTATATATAATATGTAATGTAGGTATTGCAATAACCACCTTTCAATTATATAAGTACTTCTTTCGGAGATTTATTTTGTTTAGATGATGATTGGATTAAATATTTCAATTAGATAAGAGGTCATTAATTTTGAAAAATAATAAACTTGAAAAAGTATAATTATTTTGTCTCATTGTAAAAGTCGTGATAAATAAAACATATACACGCTAAACCATAGGTACAACTAATACTTAGTTATTGCTCCAGAACTTTTGTTGTAAATGAGAGAAAGTGGTCAAACTAAATATAAAAGGGCATTACAAAAGTATTTAAATATTGTGTAACCTATTGCTGCACTCTGCAACTAGTTCAGTGTAACTTGAGATCTGTTCTATCCTATACTGTAGCCGACTACTCGGCTTTTCTGTTAGTTGCCTTTGAATTACGGCGGTATTAACAGCTCGTTGCCATTTTGATCAAAACCGAAGTACTGGGCATATCTACGCTACAACTATTTCCGTGTATTGAATATTGATGAGTAGAAATAGTCAGTTTAGTCGGATAAAACATATGATTTTTTAAATAAGTTCCGATTCACTTATTGTACCACTTGCAATGCCGTTCTTCAAAAACCATTAAGTTTACATTGCAAGCATCACATTTTACGGAAATGTATTGGTATATTAATCAAGATACTGATGTGTATAAACATTAAGTTATTTGATGTATCACTTGTTTTCGTTTACGTAACATTTTCACTCGCTCGTGTATAGTTGGTCGAACCAGCGATACACATTTTAGAAGCGACTTGAATGAACTATTACACAATTATGCGACATAGCTATAAATGAAATTATCCTATCCAGCGGCAGCCGAATTTGTACCGAGTGTGGTACCGTGTCCAGGGACGTTATCGCGAGATAGAATAATACTTAGGCATTCACGCATCAGAAATTCATACCATTTTGCACGAATATTTTCGTATGCAAAGATTTGTTTCCTTTGGATATTCTGTGCCTTAATCGACGAGTGGATGACACGATGAGTTTTGTGGTGGCGTGAGCAACTCGATTATAATAATAAAATATCCTGTTATGTTAACAGTATCTCGACAGATGACGACACCTGTATTTACTATTATAATATGCCCAATAAAAAACAGAACAAAATCCGGCTCATTAAAAATAAAGGTAAGTCCGTGTCTGTACGGAAATTTCAATTTGCTAAGATGAAAATGGTGACTTTCTAACTGCGAGAGGAGTTGTGAAGCGCGTGGTGTTGTAAACATAAGGCATTAATTAGAAAGTGGTAAATAAAGTGTTTGCCAGGAGCTGTCGAAGTACTCGCAAACATTTATCCTCATATGGTTTCCCCACCACGATAGTGCTTCAGTACATCGCTCCAATATTTGTAACAAGTATTTAGCAGGTACTGAACTGAAGGTGCTGGAATATCCATCATACAACTTAGATTTTGCTCCATAAGACTGCGCGGTTTCTCCATATGAAGAATAGTCTGATATAGAGAGAGTTCTCCAATGATGAGGGTTTTCCTAGAGCATGGACTCTCGAATATCCAGTTTTCAGAAGAAACGTGTGTGTCGATTTTATGATTAATTTCGAAGGACAAGTGCATATAATATTGTGAAAGTTATCTTGAAAGAGTGAAAATGAAAGTTCTGATCAAACTTTTGTAGTTCCCTTTGTAGAACTGTTGGCGAAATATAGATAGCAGCATATTTACGTAAAGGAATTAGTAATGGAATATTTGTTTATGAACATACAAAGGATACTAGGAAAGTTTTGCAATATGACGCAACAATGAATCGTAGGAAGCTGCTTGTTGCTGCATGTTGTGACATGCTCATACGTGCACAGTAGCCGCCGCGCCATGTCGATGGGCTCAGTTATTCATTAGCAGTGAGAGTGTAAAGTGCTTGCGATGGCATCGTGGTCACGAAATGAGATAAGAGCAGTTTTGCCTTATAATTTCGTACGTGGTTGAAACATAGACTAGTGCTTCGAAGAAATGACTCTTGTACTGAGTGATGTTTGTCCACATTGCACTCGTGAGGAAAATGCTTGGCGAAGACAGGCGAGTGACCTACCAACAGATAGAGGTTACTTCAGGCCTAAATGCACCAGCAATTCGTTCGATTCTGCATGATCATTTGCACGTGAAGAAACTTTATTCTCTCTGGGTGCCGCAACGACTGACTGAAGAGCAGATGACACGACGTGTGACTTGGTGCCGGGAGATGCTAAAAAGTTTAATAAGGGACAATCTCGGTATGTGAACAACATCGTGATAGGTGACGAGACTTGGCTGTACTATTACGATGTGCCGACCAAAGCTCAAAACAAAGTTTGGGTCTTTGATGATGAGGACACACCTGTAGTTGTCAGAAAATCCCTATCTGTAAAGAAGAAAATGATAGCTGTATTTTTCAAATCGAGACACAAGACTGTCACAGCTAAATGGTATACTGAATAGTGCCTACCTAAAGTTATTGGATCTATGAAGAACCTGCGGCCAAAGTCAAGAATGGACACCTAGTTCCTCCATCACGATAATACTCCAGGAGAGGTGTATTGAGTGTAGAGGAAATTGTTTTGAAAAAATTAAATAAACAAAACTGTATTGCAAAACTTTCCTAGTACCCTTTGTATATGTACATACAAAAACGATTCTGTACGTTTTAATAACAGCAATACAAGAAAAATTCGGGAATGTTACGAGAGAGAGGGAGCAATATGTATATATTCTTAATGTAAAGAAATTTGCTACTTTGTTCAATTCTATTAGAATTACTTATTTTTACTATTCTTAAAACATGACAAAAACTTTGTTTCAATTTATTAAAGGCACTATCTCTCACATTTAGTAGTTCCTTACGTCATTATTTTTCGTATGTTAATTTGTTTTCTTACTATTAGTTCGTATTTTCAACCGTTTTTATTTATATGTTTGCACGATGTTAAAGATAGAATTTTCTATTTCCTACTCGTATATGCAGTACTGGCGAACAATTCAGGAAGTATAGGTGTTCACGAAATATAACAGAATGAAGCAGATAAATTTGTTTTGCAAGACAGTTGCTTGTAATTTGTATAACATAACATATACTTTCCAGGCTTGATTACACATAGACGCAAGGAGCCTTTTCCATTGCATGTACGTTCCAGAACTATTACATCATTCGTATGCAATGTTAAGTCATAAATATGTCTTCCCCACTGTTTTCAAACATGCTTATACGAGCTAAATATATCTGTCTCATATATATTGCATAAGGTCCTATGCTCCATGAATTGTTCGTTAGTATGGTATAAATTAAGTTTTATGAACTTTTTGTGTGTAAAATTAATTATTATTATTGTTGTTGTTATTAATACATATTTATATAAAATACATAGACACAATCTAGGACATAAATAGAATTAATTTTTTAATATGATCAAAGTATTCCATCTTAAGCAGTTGCATTAGTATATAAAATACATTTGCAAACATGCGAACAATTCCTGAATCAATAATTCAAATATGATTAATTTATCCGGAGAATCAGAATGGAACAAATGGCAGAGTAAAACTAAAATTAGATAATAATGAATTTTGAAATACGTAAACGAAATGTATTACATTCCGAAAACGTGTGTTGTATGTGTGAAAGCAATTTTTTTCGTAGTGAATGGTCGGTAAAATCTGCAAACTCCGACCTGTTGTGTATAGAAACGAGAGAGTAGCGAAAACCAGCCGCAATTCTATTCCCACGAGTATTATTGAGAACTCTATTCAATTCCTGGTCTCTTTTACATTTCAATTGAAGCAATTATCGAAAAATAATAATACCTTTTCTCCGCCATCGTGATTAATAATTCGCCGGAATTAGAACGAATAGGACGAATCGACCGAACGAAATTGAAGTTTTTAATCTGCACGGAACAATGAATTTGTAGCGAAATGCAATCTATCGGCCGGAAATTGCAATCTGCACGCGCATTATCTTCCGGTTTTATATAAAAAAAAATAAACGAGAAGTCTGTTGGAGTTTTGTCAGTATTCAAGTTTTCTTTTCCGTTCAAGAAGTTCATTCCGTTGACTGAAAAGTCTGCAAACTAATGAAAGAGGAAAAGAATGATTATATGTGTATGCGAGTGTACACGAATATTTAATCCAATTTGGTATTAAGTAAACACAATTATTGATCGGAAGAGTATGTGGTGTAAAACAACCTACATATATGTTTCTTAAACAAGATGTACGAAAGTACATACTCGTGTCGTGTGAGATCATTATTTATACAAGGAGTTTTTCGCGAATTACAAAATGAAGGTAATGTGAGTATATTCTTCATTTTTATAAATGAATTTAATTAAAATTTTAAAATATATAAATCAATAAGTACTTAAGCACATCTGATGTTGTACAGCTCAAAAAATTATGGATACATATTTTAGAATAAGGATAATATATTAAAAGAAAAAAACATGATTTTTTGTTTCAGTACATTTGAGATCAAATTATTATTATTATATATTATCGCATATATATATATATATATATATATATATATATATATATATATATATATATATATATATATATATATATATATATATATATATATATAATATTGTATTTTAACATATTTGAACATGTTTTAAGGTGGTCCCGTTGGAAAAGTATAAAATGTTGTATTTTTAGTAGAGAAGATATTAAATTCTACAAGTTTTATTACAATAAT
Organism: Dermolepida albohirtum; assembly: GCA_031893035.1. Lineage (NCBI taxonomy): Eukaryota > Metazoa > Arthropoda > Insecta > Coleoptera > Scarabaeidae > Dermolepida > Dermolepida albohirtum. The sequence goes on along the minus strand of JAVIWB010005927.1, from coordinate 6,439 downwards.
TCTTATAAAGAATTAAGATTAATAATTGCATAATCTTTACAAACATCAAAAAAACATTTGGCATCTTAATGGCATCCACCTAATTAGCATCTCAAACATTTATTGAGGATTTATATCCCATTCCCCTGTGGCAACAATTCGTAATGTTCGACGCGTTCTTGTGGCATACTTTGTGCATCAACCTGTCTACCTACAACATCTCAAACGTGTTCTATTGGATTAGTATCTACATATGGTTGATTATTCGTATCAACTTCATCAATTCAGTTGTTCACGATGTTTGTTCGATAGAGGTGAACATTACCGTCCATAAAAATGAATTATTCTCCCATTACGAGATGAAGGCTTGTTTATTCTCTAGTACTTAATCTGGTTTTTCTCGAGCAATTTGTGGATTATTGCCTTTATTAGGTTCACTCTAAATCAGAAAACGTCTACCATTTGGTTGTGATGTAAGTCAGAATTCGTCACTAAATAATTCTAGCCTTCGTTCACTGCGACCTCAATTGATATGTTCATTTACCCACATTCTATGGTCTCCTTTATATTCACTGAATGTTGCACTAAAACTGGTCAGTTTCAATCCAGCAAACAATAGCAGTAGCCCTGAAGATGTCTCATAAGAGTGGATACGGAACGTTGGCAGTTATACCAGTGACGCGGTTCCAGTCCGGAAGCCCAGAAGAAGATAGTATGGACCACGACCGCGGAAGTCTACATATCAGAGTAATTAACTCTTCCCACGAAGAAAGCCTGATTACTTAATTCAAAATCGGACCATAAAATTGGTATAAAGCAGAAACTTTTTCACTCGTTGAAAGTCGGATGTAGAAAAGAGTGAGACATACGCGACATCTTCTTCATATGATCATATATATAATATAATAAAAAAGTGTATTTGCATGGCCAGATAATCGCGAAACCAACAGGAATAAGTTCAACTAATCCGGAGACAATAATTACAAAGTTCCATTAAACCAAATTACAATGTCTATGAGATCTGTAATCAATAGTGTATATTTGATCGTATTGATTATGAACAGACGGCTTTAAAAGCACAAAAGGGCAATTAAAATTATACATATCGTGAAGCCTATATAGGTGGAATTTTATGCTTGTAACAGTTCTTGAAATAGTTTCTGAAGTAACTGGAGCGTCAAAGCATACTATGTTATAGCAAGAAATGCCAGTGAGGTTTGGAAAATTGAAATCGGTGAACAAGAAACATTTGTTTCTCGAGGAAGTATAAAAAAAGCAGGACACTCGACGTGTCATACATCACTACTATTTAACAGAACGGCAACAAAAACAAAATTAAAGATGATAAGAGAATTAACGTTTTTGGAAAGACCACTTCATTTAGAAAATTGCTAAAGAAGTTAGGCCTCGGGTTTTTATGTGTTTATTACAATTATATTTTTAGATAAGATCCTACATTCATGTAAGACACACTGCCATATATGAATGAACTGATGATATAAAACAGAGATTAAAATACCCTATTTCAAAAGGCAATCTACTAATCATAGTACATTCTGATACGTATATATATATATATATATATATATATATATATATATATATATATATATATATATATATATATATATATATATATATATAATCAATCAAATACTAAACTGTATGTTCTGCTTTGTGCACACATATGTTTACACCACACTTACACACAGTACATATACACGTACATACACACACAGACCATCATAGACAATGACGTTACTTCTTTATCTGTATTATAATAGATGGTAAAATAAAGCTTATTATTATATATATATATATATATATATATATATATAATAATATATTTGATAATTACATGATAGTAGTGTAAATAAATATATGGGTGACAAAACAGCATTTGTGGACAACGCAGTATTAATTTTCTAATCAAGGCAAAAAAGTTGAGATTATCATAATGATATAATTTATAAAAATTATGTTTGATGGTCAACTGAGCAATTATTAGCGAATTCGCGAAAAAATACGATAAACTCTACGAAGGAGTCGTTCGTTAATAACACAAGTCTACCTGACGATGAGTGATTCTCTCAAACATATGTAGTAGATAAGATGTAATTAACATTTGAATGATTGCTTTTAACATTCTTTTATTCGGAAAATCACCGTGGTGCAAGCGTTTGTCTATATACGTTCTGGAAACTTTGTGGCCGACACGCGAGATAGATGCGTTCTCGCTTTGTCGTTCAATACATTTTTGTGTTGGGCGAGAGAGGGAGGCAATGATTATTCATTATTTTTCTGTATCGAAAAGATAGGATAAGCTCTACGAAGGATCGTTGGTTAATAACACAAGTCTACCTGACGATGAGTGATTCTCTGAAACATATGTAGTAGACAAGGTGTTATTAACATTTGAATGATTCCTTTTAACGTTCGTGTATTGTGTACCTAAACATCAAAACAATTGAACTACGTTAGAAGTAAGTAGTTTTTAGAAAAGACATAAAAATACTTACGACGATTTTTAAAAGTGATACAATAATGATACTCTTTATTCTAAGAGAATCATATATTATAAATAAGTGTCATTAAAGTTATTTAAAATGATTAAACTATTTTAAAAGGCAATTATAATCAGTGATATATATATATATATATATATATATATATATATATATATATATATATATATATATATATATATATATATATAATAATGCATTTATTGTCCACTTGCTTCCTAGACGTCCTTCTCAGCATCAGGTTCGATATTTTCTATGTTTAACTTCTATATATATATATATATATATATATATAAGACTGAAAAATATGTAAATAAGTTTATGAAGAAGTATTAACATGTACAACTTATAGTAGAAGTTAAACATAGAAAATATCAAACCTGATGCTGAGAAGGACGTCTAGGAAGCAAGTGGACAATAAATGCATTATTTAAATGAAGAACATTAAACATTCTTTAGAATAAGATACCGAAAATTACTTATATTATTACTTATATAAAACGAATTAATATAAAATTGGCCAAAGTTAAAAGTTAGATAAAATAGATTAGAAAATTTTAAAATGATTAAAAGTTATTTAATCGTTACGATGTATAGTTCTAAGTTATAATTTTATTTTTTTAACTAAAGTTTGGTAGTAAATGGTAAGATTTGTGTTAATTGTTAATTATATAAAGTTTTAATTTATTTTGACTTACAATATATGTATATGTACTTATTTAAAATCTAAAATCTTTTATTTAAACAAATTCAGTAATATTAGAATAGCAGTTAGTAAAAATATAAAAGAATCAAAGCAGTAAGTTACTGTTTATTCTTTTAGGTAGTAAATTAATATTTATAATAAACCATTTCAATAACAGTCATAAAGACAATAATAAAGAAAGTTAATGCATCATTAAAAACACTATATAAGAGTAGAAGAGAGAAATGAAACGTATATACATAACATTTATTTTTTATTTGTCCTAAATTGGATTGATTAAATGTTGTAGCCCGTAGACATTTTGAGCTTTTATGTTTACCTTAATGTACATCTCATGAAAAAACCTTAAAAAGAGTAAGAATATAAGTAAATAAGTTATTATTGTTATTATATATAACAACATATAAGAAAAATGTAAATATAAAACTCATTTATACATTTTATATTACCCAAAATTGTTTATTTATAGCTATATATGTATATATATATATATATATATATATGTATGTATATATATATATATGTATGTATATTATTATGTTATAATGTGATGTGTAATGATGTTCACTAAGTATATACAGGGTGTCTATAAAAGAACTCCGGGGTTTTAAGACAAAATATTTTAATAAAGTAAAAAACGTACATACATGTTTTATACATGATTAGAAAGCTTACATTTTCAAGATTTTTTAACAACTTAGTGAAGTTCAATGTGAGCTCCGTGAGTGGCACGGCACACGTCGAAACGGTATTCTACCTCTTCCCATGTCCTGGCGAACATGTCTGGGGGAACGGACGCCACGCAATTCTCTATTCGTTCCCTGAGATGGCGAACATTTCGAATTTTCTCCGCATACACAAGATTCTTGATATGCCCCCAGAAGAAAAAGTCCAACGGAGTCATATCAGGGCTCCTTGGTGGCCATGGAATAGGTCCTTCCCTTCCAATCCACCTGTTGCCGAAATGAGCGTCCAGTGACTCACGCACACGCAAACTGAAGTGTGGCGGCGCCCCATCTTGTTGGAAGTAAACTAAACCTTTCTCCGCGTAAATGTCATCCAACTGAGGATAAACATACTCCTCTAACATGTCACAATAGACATCACCATTGATATTCCTTTCGACAAAAATGAAGGGACCTATGACTCTGTCACGCATAAGAGCACACCAAACATTCACTTTGGGCGTGTCACGTTCGTACTCAATAAACTCATGGGGCGGCTCTGAACCCCAAATTCTGCAATTACGCCTGTTTACAGTTCCGTTCACATGAAAAGTAGCTTCATCACTAAAAACCACACTTTTTAAAAAATCATTATCTTCATCAATTTTATCCAGCATGGAAACAGAAAATTCGAATCTCTTAACCTTGTCTGCCGGTTTGATATGGTGTAAAAGTTGTATCTTGTAGGCAGTTAAACGAAGTCTTTTACGAATTACCTTATGGACTGTTGATCTTGGTAACCCCAAGTCCAGACTGCGTCTTGTTAACGATTTCTTAGGGCTTCGAGTGCATGAAGCTCGGATTCTGTCCACATTCTCTTGAGACACACGCGGCCTACCCGGCGACTTTTGCTTCAAAACACTTCCTGTTTCCTTGAACGCACATAACCACTGACGAATTGTTTTGTCTGTAGGCGGGTCAACACCATAGCTACGTCGAAAGTTTCTTTGTACAGTAACAACAGAATTAGTTTCTATGAGCCAAATAACACATTGAGCCTTTTGTTGAGACGTCGCCATAGCGCGGCAGTCCAGACGACACTGACTGCCTGCCGCAGCCGCTACGTCATTTCAAGGTCAACGCTCCGCAGCGCTGCCAACTGTTGAGAGAAACATTCCCAATTGGTATGAGTAAAACTCTTTGAGCTGCTTGTTTCAAAGGAATTGATCAAATTTTGCTATCTTTTATAGTTTAAAAAATATTAATTTTTTAAACCCCGGAGTTCTTTTATAGACACCCTGTATATAGATATATATATATATATATATATATATATATATATATATTAGTGAGCATCATTACACATCACATTATAACATAATAATATACATACATATATAATTCATAGCTAACCATTAATGTTTGTGTACTGACTTCAAACACAAATATTAATGTTTTTTTTTAATTCAATTTTCACAGTCTCCAAAGAAATTTATAAAAATAGGTAATACAAATATGCATATGGTATGTGATTATGTGAAGTATTTCCAAAATAATGAATGTACTAGGCCCAATTTAATTTCTGTTTCTTAGAATTTTTTTTGGTTATTGTATGAAAGCATTTGCGATAAGAAAATAAATTGTATTTTTAGATATTTAAAGCCGTATTACAAACACAAACATATAAAAAAGCTTTTCGCTTTAGACGACGGATTTCTCCAGATACATTTCTTTTGATTCTCTGGTAACATAAAAGAATATGACCTTTTTTCATATCCGCCAAGAACTCTGGAATCTTGGAGATTTCCCAAAATATTGACGGCGTAAGTCATGATGATAATAGGCACAGAGATCGAAGAGACGCAACACACACAGTGAACACAATGCCTCGAAGTTGTTTGCTGTTGTACGTTCGTAAAGGTTAATACGTTGAGATACGTTGTCGTTAAGATTGGAAATTATTAAATTTTTTTTATGTTTTTCATGGGATGTTTCTTGTTAGGAATAAACTCTTTGATTGTTAGAGTAGTAGAAAAAATTATAAAAGTTATTCTTAGCTTTTATTTTACAGTTTTTCGAAGGGATAATTAGCATGTAAATAACTGATTACGAATTTGGTACTATTTTTTCTTTTGAATATTAAAATACAAAATTGACCGTTCTTTGAATTAATTATATGTAACATATTAAAAAACTTTTAATGTACATGAAGGGTTCCGCGACATTTGTTGAAAGAGGTGTGTATTCAATTTTAAATTTTTATTAAAATAACAGACGTCTTTCTGTATAGATATACGTATCTGGGTTAACATATAATTTTGTCAATCAAAATCAAGCGATTTTTTGCGTTTCTTTCGTACTTACTGTGTAAGTAGTAATTGTTATTGCATACATTCCAATGTATTACACTTCTGGCTTCAGCTTTTCAATATTTTTGTGAAGATTTGTATTGGTGCAAATGGTTACGATTTATTGGTATTCGAAGAGCATAATTTTCATGAAATGATTTCTAAAGGCTCAAACCGTTAATGTACTCTATTATGTAGCTCTACCAAACAAATTGA